>JAQQZU010024114.1:0-12258 GCA_030068025.1 Parauchenoglanis punctatus | reverse complement strand
GTGTGTATGTACACATGGGTATTACCTCCAGAAGCGATGTCTCCCCATCCTGTGATCCAACATGTAGTTCCAGAGACAAAACTGCTGCCTTGACCAGCCAGGCACACAGGTCTGATGTAGTTTGTGAAGGTGACGGCGCGATCCAAACGCAGCAGGGTGATGTTATTATTATTGGTTAATGAATTATAGTAGGGGTGACAGACAATCTCTGCAACACGTCTGGAGATCTCATTGGGATTGGAGCCATTTTGAGTCTGTTTCCCCAAGTACGCAACCAGGTTATGAGGATCAGAGAAGCTGAGGAGAAAAAACTCACTGCATTTTATTTATTGTTAGTTTATTATTATACACAGAAATGTGAATGAGATGTTACTCATTCATGTGGTCTCTTTTCAGACAAGATGGTGGTACGGCAGTAGCATGTAGCCACCACTCCGGGTCCTAAGTGGTGCTATTTTGTGCTATTTTGTTTCTTGGTGTGACTCCTATGGCATATGGACACCGAAGCCATCATGTCATGTTCATATCTACCTATGCCAAACATTGCTGGACATTAAGAAACATTCAAAAACTGACATGCAGGATGACCTGTTGGAGACGCTACGCATCCTCGGTTTGCTATGGCAACCTGGCCTCCAGTCCTCAGCGTCGCCAGATGCCAGCGACCGATGGAGGGTCCACCATAAGCAATGTATGAGAAAGCAGAAATATGGCAAACGGGCAGGAGTCCGTGCTAGGCAAATAGCTAATCCTTGCTGGACGGCTCTTCCATCCATTCTGCTCTTCAAGGTCTGCTCCCTGGACAATAAACTGGATTACATCTGACTTCAGCAGACTACCCAGCATGAGTTTAGAGATTGCTGCGTCTTTGTTTTCACAGAGACATGGCTTAGCGACAGATTTCCGGATGCCGCCATTCAGCTAGACAGGCTCATTGCATTTTGTGCCAACAGAAAAGCAGCTCTGTGCGGTTAGACTTGCAGTGGTGGCTTGTGTGTTTACATCAACAAAAATGGTTCAAGAACTCGGTGCTAGTTTCTAGTTACTACTCATGTACACTTGTGGAGTTTGTGACTGTTAGATGCAGACCATTTTATTTACCTCGGTAATTCAATAATTGTCGGAGTGTACATTCTCCCCATTGCTAATGGTAAAGAGGCACTCTGTGAGCTGTGCAGGGATATTGGTGAGGTGCAGAATGCACACCCCGATGGACTGTTTATTATTGCCGGAAATTTCAACCATGCAAATCTCAAGTCAGTGCTCCCGAAATCCATCAGCATGTGAACTTTGCAACGAGAGGGACAAACGCACTGGATCTTGTTTACACAAACATTCCCAACACTTACCGAGCAGAGCCCTGCCCCCACCTTAGCTATTCAGACCACATCTCTGTTATGCTAGACCACTTGTTAGATGCACCAAACCAGTTCTGAAGCATTTGAAAACCTGACCAGCAGGAGCCATCTCTGCTCTTCAGGATTGTTTTGAACACACTGACTGGCATATGTTCAGGGAGGCTGCAACCAATGGCGACAACACCAGCTTGGAAGAGTACACATCATCAGTGACCAGCTACATCAGCAAGTGCATAGATGACGTCACTGTCTCCAAGACCATCATTACACGCTCCAACTAGAAGCTGTGGATGACTGCAGAGGTGCATGAGCTGCTGAGGACCTGTGACTCCACCTTCTAAACAGGTCACAAGGCAGCCCTAAGAACAGTGAGGGCCAAACTGTCTCGGGCCATCAGAGCAGCAAAATGTGCACTCAGAGAATCCACAGCCACTTTCAGGACAGGGGTGACATGTGATGCATGTGGCAGGGCATCCAGGCCATCACTGACTACTGGATGACAACACCTGCTTGTGACAGTGATGCCTCCCTACCTGATGCGCTTAACTTGTTTGCACAGTTTGATGCACAGAACGACATAACAGCGAGGAAGACCACCCCATCTCACAGTGACCAGGTGCTGCATCTGACCACTGATGATGTGAGGAAAACTATGACTATCAATGACTATTGTCCCATTGCACTCACACACATCACGATGAAGTTCTTCAAGAGGCTCGTCATGAGGCATATCAAGAGCCTGCTGCGTCCCTCACTGGACCCCCTGCAGTTCGCCTATTGCCCCAACTGGTCAACAGATGATGCCATTGCCACCACCCTACATCTGGCCCTCACACATCTGGACAACAAGGACACCTATGTATGAATGCTGTTCATAGACTTCAGCTCAGCATTCAACACAATCATTCCTCTGCACCTGATTGGGAAGCTGAGCCTGCTGGGCCTGAACACCTCTCTCTGCTACTCGATCCTGGACTTGGGTATCCAGGAACAGTATCTCCAGCAGCACCACACTGAGCACTGGGGCCCCCCAGGGCTGTGTGCTCAGTCCACTACTGTTCACTCTGTTCACTCATGACTGTGCAGCAATGCTCAGCTCCAGCCACATCAAGTTCTCTGATGACATGACTGTGGTGGGTCTCATCAGCAAGAACGATGAGTCAGCATACAGAGAGGAGGTGCAGCAGCTAACAGGCTGGTGCAAAGTCAACAACCTGTCTTTGAATGTGGACAAAACCAAGGAGATGATTGTTGACTTCAGAAGAGCACGGAGAGACCACCCTCCACTCAACATCGGAGGATCCTCTGTGGAGATTATCAAGAGCACCAAATTCCTTGCTGTTCACCTGGTGGAGAACCTCTTCTTGTCCCTCAACACCAGCTCAATAGCAAAGAAAGCCCAGCAGCATCTCTACTTCCTGCGAAGCCTGAGGAAAGCCCATCTCCCACCACCCATCCTCACCACCTTCTACAGAGGAACTATTGAGAGCATTCTGAGCATCTGCATAACTGTCTGGTATGGAAACTGCACCATATTATACACACACTGCATCCACAAAGCCACCAGCATTGTGGATGACCGCACACACCCCTCACACAAACTCTTCACCCTCCTGCCATCTGGCATGAGGTACCAAAGCATTCGGGCCCTCACTGCCACACTGTAAGAGCTTCTTCCCCCAAGCCATCAGACTCCTGAACACTCAGGGACTGGATTGACACACACACACACACTTTATGTTGTCTTATGTTGCATACTGTTACATTTGTATAGTGTGTAATAAACATAGAGATGAAGTTAAGCTAAACAGCACTTATAATAAAGCAAAGAAAGCACACAGCAAACACAGGTAATCCATTCTCCATCTTTTATCTACTTTTTCTACTCTAATGCATCATATATAACATTATGCACTGGCCCCACCTGAGGCGCATGTAAGGTATAGAACACAACACATACGTGCACTTTTGTACTTCTGTTTTGTCTTATATGTAACACCTTGGTCCTGGAGGAATGTTGTCTCATTTCATTATGTACTGTATCATATGTATATGGTTGAAATGACAATAAAAGCAATTTGACCTGACTTGACCTTTTGAAACAGTGTGCTGGGGTTAGGATCCATTTGTCATTGATGAGGGATCCTCCACAAAAATGGCCGTGAAAGGAAGGACTGTGTAAACTGACCTGCCATGGCCATGCACCAGAAGTGGCATGTTGTCTACCCATGATGCGGTTGTTTAAAGGTGCACGACCACATACTGAGAAAAGAGAGACAAATGTTACAATGGTATTGTAATAAATAAAGCGATTTCTTGTTATATTAACCATTTATACCTCTTTGTAGAAGAAGAAAACATTATAAATACTAACTATAAGCAAAAGAATTACTTACTATTCGGCTGGCAAAAGGAACCTGCAGTGGGACAAAGCAAATATTTAATAAGCTTTACACGGCTCAATCATAGTATTGTATTTCTCTGAACAACAATATCTGTATAAAATAACAAGGTGCAACATTTTTTCAGTGCAGCACATCTTGGTACACATGCATTCTACACTTGAAGAACAGCATTGTGAAATGAGAAACAGAAAAAAAAACAAAAATTCACACTTGAAGTAATTTGTCTAAAAAGAAATCAGACAAACACATTCCGTGAGTCAGCTGAGTGGAATTACACACCTACTACCAGTGCTCAAGAACAAAATTCATCTGCCAACATGACTCATGTTTATTCTGCATTTTCTCCCCAAAACTGTAACCCCAGGGCTCCACTCCCATCATCAGTCAATTAAGAAGGAGTTTGCTTAATTGAAGAAAAGGTATTTATTTATCACCCCACTGATTTTACTGTTTTACTACCTTTAGATATAAGAAAAGAAGCAAAGAGCTGCTTCTCTTGTTTAGACTTTAGTAGGACTCAGAAGGATGGAAACTGAGAAAAGAAATGAGTACTAAGGAAAAAAGAAGCATAACTGAAATTAAGGCATAGTGCTGCTGAAATCTTGATTCTGATTTTTCAAAAGGCAAATCACAGATAGTAACAGCTTATTCACAGAGACTTGAACATGCCACAAACAGATTTAAAAATGTGTGTAACTATTGATATTGTAAAGTTTTCTGTAAGGAGATGTTTATGTAACATCATACAGAAGGAGTCTCCAGTGTCAGCACTTTGTAACAGTCAGAGTAAAGCTATAACATTAAGTTTTCCACACATCTTCAGGAGACTGCCCTGAGTTTACGTGTTTACAATTTCTCAGTAACATGACAAGCTGCAACTGGTGAGGGCACGACTAGTATATATTATTATATAACTATGTAGCCCTATGGAAAGGTTATGTTAAGGAAGATTGATTAATGTAGTATATAGTATATGTTGAATTGGTTCGTGATTAGAATAAATAAGGTTAAAATAGGTTAAAAACATTTGAGTGTATTTATGTTTCAAAGTTTATGTTTGGAGATTATTTACATGCTGGTAAATATATTTGTTAAAATACTAGTTTCATAATGATGAAAAGGCTGTATTTTATTTTATGTTTTCTTGTGTAAAGAAAAGAATTGGAATGTACATTTTTGGTTTTGTTAAACGTATGAGCCGATGAGAGCATAGCGTGAGTTCAAGGTTGACAGGAAGTGGAGGAGAGAAGGCGCGCGAAGAAGAACACGCAGGAGAGAACAAGTATCACGGCGAGCATATTTGCTAATTCCGCCATGTTAGTATATGTAAGTGGTCGGCTAGATCACCACAAGTTGGTGGTAAAGTGTGTCTATGTTTTAGTGGAATTTCCGATAAAAGTTCTAAGTGCTTTGAAAACATAGACAAAAGTTCCTGTAAGCTAGCTGCATGGTAGCTAGTCGTGGCTGTGCTTGGACTGAGCTAACTGTTCGTGGACTGCGTGTCTGCGTGCGTGTCTGCCACTGCCTGTGCACGTGATCCACTTGCCTCGTTGTTCAGGTACCATTTTATTTGTTAGCCACGAAGGTGGTGAAGCAGCCATTTGTGTTGTGCGGCTACTACGCACACGAGCGACGTACAGGCCTGCAACGTTTCAGTTGAGTTGAACATTTTAATTATTATTACTGACGTTAAGGTATTATTGGTGAAGGTTTTGAGTACACTTAAAGGAATTTTATGTTTCTGGAAATTTGTATTGAAACACTGATTTTGAAGTGAAAACAAAGACTTTTGTATTGGCCAATTGAATATTGATTTAAGTAAAGAGTGAATGATTTTGTACATACTGGAGTGTGAATTTTCCTATGTAGATCAAGCTAGAGTTAAATGTTTAACCAGTTCCCAGTTAACCAATTTAGTTCATTATACCAGGGTGCTAATTTTTTCTCTCTAATTATTTTCCTTTTAAGTGGGACTACTTTATCTAGTGGACGGACGGACGGACGGACGGACGGAGCATGAACACCTTGTTCATGCTTTCACACATTTTGCCTTAGTGTGAGTTTGAAGCCCTAACTATTGTTATGAAAACTGTCAATTTAATTGTTTTAAATTGTAAAAGACAGTGCAGTGTCTATAACAGTATACAAAAAAAGTTATCTATTGCTAAATTAACTGTTGCAATTTAATGATTTGCCTGTAAGTAGTGCTAGTTTCTTCAGTATGTTGTTTATTTATTGCACTGATTCTCAAAATGGGGCACAGAGATGAAGCCAAGCAAGGAGGTGTGTGATGTTTAAAATTTTATTTATGTTAAATGTATTTATAGTGCTGTAAATCACAACCCACTATTATGTTCTGTTGTATTCATTAATAGTAAATAATGTCATCTTGGACCTAATGTGTTTTGCTTCTATAATGTTTATAAAGATAAAATGTGCTAATGTTTAATAAATAGAGCAATTATGACAAAACTATTATTATTATTAAAAAGGAAATGTCCATGACAGGGTGAAATTTCTCCAATTTCACTAATAATCATCACTAATAATTTTTACTACATCTCTGTGTTTACTGTGTGAGTGCTCATGCACTCCAGGCAGTGGTAGCTCAGTGGTTAAGATGTTGGACTAGTAATCAGAAGGTCGTGAGTTGAAATCCCAGCACTGCCAAGCTATCGCCTTGAGCAAGGCCTTTAACCCGCAACTGCTCAATTGTATAAATGAGATATATATATGTAAGTCGCTCTGGATAAGGGCGTCTGCCAAATGACATGAATGTAAATGACCTCACTTTCCTCATTTGTATGTGCCCAAAGCCAAATCTGTGTTTATCATGAGCTGCCATCTGTAACACACGTTCACACTGCCTGCTTTTTCAATGCTTACTTCTACCAGTAGGTGTCAGGAATGCTTTACACAAAGCCTGGGTTGCCGTAGAGACTGAATAACAAAACATTGTCAAAATGTCTCATTTGTATTCAGTGAGCCTGATAAGCTCCACCTTAGAAGTTGAACAATTAAGAAATAAAAAATATTTTAAAAAATTGCAGACTGCTGGGTTACAATATAAGAAAAATCACATTTGCTATTCTGGTTTTAATTTCACAGTTAAGCCACCGATCTCTTTAGCAAGATAGAATTTAAAGATAAGTTTTAAAATAGAAACAAAAACAGGCAATAGGCTAAGCAATGTGCAAAGAGCTAACCATGGCAAATCGCACAAAATTTACTGATTAAGAAGGAAAGCATGTTAGATGGGGAATGCATGTTAATGGTTTATATAGAGGAAGTGGTTATTTGGATGGTTGCAGGAGATGGTGTCCAGAAATCTGGCAACCCTGATGGCAGATAGACTGACCATGCATTGTGTGGGAAATGTAATTAGTTTACTCTGTTGTTTCAGTGGAGGTGTGAAACTACTTTAGTTTTTTTCAAAGAAGCGCAGCAAACAGAAGGGAAAACAATGCTCAACAACAGATCTAAGGAAGCACCAGAAGGATGACAAAGAAGAAGAAAGGAAGACAAGAAAGAAGAGGAATCAGTGGTTGCTGGTGCTGGATAACAAGTTTGAGAACCCAAGTTTTGGAGGATCATACTTATTATTTTATTAAATTAAATCCTTTGAGAATTTGTCTGGTGTTCTGTGTTTTGAGCTCTGACAACTATTCACAATACATATAATCTTGTAAGTAAGCTATACAACATAATAAAAGTGGGACAACTCAGTGTCACAATTATAATATTTGTAAGATGTATTTATACTGAATTGATTAGGACAAAGGGCAGAGTTCACAGCTGTAGCATTTCCTATAATTCATTCACTTGAGATCCAATAAAATGTAGATTATTTGTTAGAATTCCTATGATTTTGTAATCAGAATTTTTGCACATATTACCTCTTGACAAACATTTGAATTTGCCTCTAGAGATGACAGAAATATCACAATATTTGAAGGATTTTATGGTCAGAACCACAACAATTGCACAGACAGATAAGGATGGATTAAATGCACAGTTTGTCAAAAAATATTTAAAATGATCAGTTATTATTATTATTATTATTATTATTATTATTATTATTATTATTAAAAGGGACCTTTGGTGACACTTTACTCATGAGGACATAATGAACCGAAATTTCCTAGTAAGATTTATTATCAATTTTTTAAATATACCTTGTTATTACAATTATTTCATGAAATAAAAGGTTGTCAACAAAAACTTATTCTCAAAATTTTCATTGACAAAATTAACACTGCTGGTCAGAGACATTGCATGTGCTGCAGTAGAGGCCTGCTTAACATAGATGCTGGTAGATGTCGCATGATGGAGTATTTGGCAAATGACAAAATTGAATTAAAAATTGGGTTGATGGTTTTCCAGTAAAGCAGGCCTGAAAAAAATCATGCTGGCCTTTGATTTGCACTGAATGGAGTCAGACAGGTTGGTGTAGTTCTGCTGATACCAATTCTCAAAATTATTGCAACCCTTCCTAATGAATCATAAACAAACACATGTATCACATTTATTTATCTGAAAGATACTGTATGTTTATGCAAATCTACTTAAAGCTGAGACAGGACACAATCCTTTCCCTTCACAGTGTTATTTTTCAGACCTGTTCCTTTTATTACTTTATATAATAACTTTTGTCTCACTGCATCTTTCACTGTTCCAGTTATTGCACTCCTAGGCTATACTCATGGTATGTAATTATCTGCAGGAATGTCAGGTCATGAGCGCTCACATGGTAAACACCAGGATAGAAAAGGAAATAAATCTTAAAAATTTAGAGTCAGGTTCCTGTCAAAAAGAATTATAGAAATTCACGTTAAGGTCCTGTAAGGTCCATCACAATATTTCTTCCTCATGTTGTCTCGTGAAATTTTTCTTCACGTCTGTCATCTCTGGCTTGTTAATTAGGGATCATTAGTGATTAGAGATGCTTTGTTACCACACCTATTGTTAAAAGCATTATATAAATAAAATCGAACTATAGCACTGCACTGTATTTTAATCAACACTGGGTGTTGAATTCTGCCCCAATTCATTTCAGGAACTGTTGATATATTTCCTACTTGTTTTGTTTTGTCAAGCACATGGAATTATTGTCATGAAGATAATTGCATGCTTTGTGCTTAAACTGGAAATGTAGTAGTAGGTAATTTCCGTAATTAAGTAAGACATTCCAGTGATGATGTAGGTCTGACAAATAGCACCATGGGAAAACTGGGTGGATGTAACAGTGTGTCAGCAGACTACAAGAACACTTGCTGACTTGCACTGACAGAGACAGAGGGCTGAATGCAAACATGCTGAGATTTCAGTGTGTGGTCCTGGCCTTGGTCTTTTATTTAAAAGGTAAGGTCTTTGCCATTATCACTCTTAGCTGATAAATGTTTCTATATTTATTTTTGTTTGTTTGATTGAATTAAGGCGATCAGAGAAAAAAAGCTTTTGTGTCCTACTAATAAGAAAAGCCATTTTAATAGTTATCTGATCACCAGCTTACTAAATACTTTATGGACTTTATAGTGACATTATAAGTAAACATTGTAATTTAAGATAGCATCAGAGTCATCTTAACATATTGTAATGCATATTCTACATGATCTTTTCACACTACAGGTTCCCTTTCCCAACTCAATGGTAGGTACTTATCTAAATCTTAAATCACATTTATTTTGTCTTGCTCTGCTCAACCAGTGAAAAGAAAAAATACACACTTTTAATAGAGTTTCTCTTTTCTTAGTATGTGGTCGTGCACCTTTAAACAACCGTATTGTGGGTGGACAGAATGCTTCAGAAGGGGCATGGCCGTGGCAGGTTAGTCTACAGAGGCCTGGTAAACACGGCGGCCATTTCTGCGGAGGATCCCTCATCAACAAAGATTGGGTTCTGACAGCAGCTGGCTGTTTCACCAGGTTAATGTCACACACATTTCTGCACGTAACACTGTGCTGACACTGCTGAGAGAGCTAACTGAGCAAATAACTGAACATTTTTATTTCATTCAGGAAAAGGAACTCTGTTGTGACTGTGTATTTGGGGAAACAGACTTTAAAAGGCTTCAATCCCAATCAGGTTATCAGACATGTGAGACAGGTGATCCTTCACCCCAACTATAACAGTACAACCAACGACAATGACATTGCACTTCTGCGTCTGCATGCTTCCGTCACCTTCTCAGACTACATCAGACCAGTGTGCCTGGCTGGACAAGGCAGCAGTTTTCCTGATGGCACCATAAACTCGATCACAGGCTGGGGAACCATTAATTCTACAGGTAAAATGCATACAAATAATCATGCACAAGAAGTACAATGAGTGTGTTCTCTTTAGAGGATTTTACCAGCCCTGTTCCTGGAGGTCTACCTCCCTGTGTATTATGTCCATATGACCATCAAATCATTGCCTTAAGATGTTCTTGATCAACTAAAATAGGTGTGTTTGATTTTGGTTGAAGATTAAACCTACAGGAAGGTAGATCGCCAAGAACAGGATTGAGGAACACTGGTTTAGAGAATACTCAGACAGCCTCCATACCGTAAAAAGCTGACTATTTAATCTTAAATGTAATGTGTGAGGCTGGAACAACTGTATAACATAACAGGTTGCCAGCCATTTCTTTAGTCAGTCTCCTCCTGTTTTCCAAGAATTGGTGAGCTGAAGTCAGCAACCAGTTGCCCAGCCTTATTATCAAACCGGTGAAACTGGCCTCCAAAGCCAAGTTTTTGGTTTGGGAGGTCAAAATCAGTTTTATTAGGCTGGGCAATGCAACTATACACACAGAGATATGAGTTTAAGCAGGTATCTTTTTAATAGATAGTGATGTTTGTGTTATTGTATGTGTACAGTGCTTTCGTCAGTTGTGCTGCAGGAGGCAATGGTGCCCAGTGTTAGTGCATATCTTTGTGATTATCTACTGAATCCTGGCTCCATTACCACAAATATGATCTGTGCTGGTTATATATATGGAGGCCCAGACACCTGCCAGGTACACAGCATAACAGATGCAATATAAACAAATATCTGAGTAATACATTCTAGATAAACGCATAAGAGAATTATGTAGCAATTTGTATCATGTGTACAAAACACAGAAATTACAACAAAACTTTTTTTCTCTTTTGAAAGGGTGACTTTGGTGGTCCAATGGTGACTAAGCTGGGTGCAGCCTGGATTCAGGCTGGTATTACTAGCTGGGGTAAGGGCTGTGTGCGCTCACCCTGTGTGTATACTCTTGTGTCACAATACCAGATCTGGATATCCAGCATTGTCAAACGAAACCTTCCTGGATTTGTCAGGTATAACATTATTTTATAATGAATATACAGTATACAACAGAATTTGGTCATGATTCATTAACTGGCTTTAACAACAGTTAACTAAATCTTGGTTGTTATGTGTTCTGCTGTCTTATCAGGTATGAACACAGTGATGGGACCGGTGGCAGTACTGATTGATCAGGCAGAATGCATTCACTTTAATTCAACAACAGCAATTTTTATTTTTATTTTACATGAGATATTGTTTTATGTATACAGGTCTATATTTATTTTTTTTTACTGGAGATGAAGATAATATGTTTATATATTATAATATATATATAATATATATTTTTTGATATATAGCTATTATATTTATGCATTGATGTATGTAGTATAATCAATTTATTTAATGTTATTAAATTGCAGACACTTGAAGGAATGTCTCAGTTTCTGAGTTTTTATTTCAGTTGTGAACTATGTGTGAACAATTTGGAATAAATTACATTTTACCTCAAACAGATACATTACTAAAAATTTTGTTGCAATAAAAGTATGACCTCTTTTTCAAAAGAGACAAAGAGATCAGACAAAGAGCAATCACCAAGTACTCCATGAAGGGCACAAAAAAGACAACGTGTATCCTGCTGGGATCAGAGTTACCAAAACCCATCACTTGGAGCCAGGCCTTGGGCTGGTGTCTTCAGGCAAGCACATGGTGACTGCGTAATTAGGTGGGGCTCAGCTGAAAATGGCAACATGGAGCTTTGTTGACTGTAAGAACTTAATCGTATCGGCGACAATTCCGTTCTCTCAGGTTCGATCTGACTTCCGTGGGTGATAGCTTCTCGCTCGTTTCGGATCCGGGGATCAAGCAGACACACAGACACACCATGTAGGTGTATGCTAAAATCCAAAGTTTATTTGTGACAGACAAGTTTATATACAGTAGCTTGGGTGTGTGTACATGCGTGTTTGCGTGTCTCTGTGTGAGGGGGCGTGTCTAGCATATAGGTGGGGGACAGGTGAGGGACAGGAAAGGAGAAACAAAGAAAAAGTGGCCTCAAACAGCTGTGGGTTAGGGAGGCAGGAGACAAATGTTCTGCTGGATATGAAATGTGTCATTGTTCTTCTGGGGGTGTGTGAGTGCTATTCAATTCAATTTGTATAGCTCCAAAACAACAGAAACTTATGAATCTCTCTCTCTCTCTCTCTCTCTCTCTCTCT
>JAQQZU010024113.1:0-12260 GCA_030068025.1 Parauchenoglanis punctatus | reverse complement strand
AGAGAGAGAGTGTGTGTGTGTGAGAGAGTGTGTGTGTGTGTGTGTGTGTGAGAGTGTGTGTGTGTGTGAGAGTGTGTGTGTGTGAGAGAGTGTGTGTGTGTGTGTGAGAGAGTGTGAGAGAGTGTGTGTGAGAGTGTGTGTGAGAGTGAGTGTGAGAGAGTGTGTGAGAGAGTGTGAGAGAGTGTGAGAGTGAGTGTGAGAGAGTGTGTCTGATCTGTTTGATTTTTAAAACAGCGTTTGGGAGGGGGCGGTTCTACCGCAACACATGTAATGCATACTGAGCCCCGTCTGTCAAGCTGAAGAAAAGGTTGAAACTGAATGCTTTGCTATAAATGACGTGTCTGGTTCTCTCAGTCAGGAGAACATGCAACTCTTAATCTCAGGGTTTGAGTCCCTCGTTAGGAAAAGAGCTTTGCTTGGCGATTCAACCCACCAGCACTGTCCCTGCTGGACCCCTGAGCATGACCCTTAACCTTCTGTGCTCCAGGTGCAAAGAGAATATCACTATAGTGTAATTTATATGTGATCAATAATGGCTTACTTTTTCTTCTATATACACTACTACGAAGGTAAGAAATATTATTTTATATATAACTCTTGTTGTAACCGTATATAAATATACGAACAACAGTGAAGGACACCTTCAAATCTGAAGGACGCCGTCTCGGTGTACTGATTAATAAAAACAATGCTGCCTATAAACAGTGTCAAAATGGAAATGTGTCCTAGCACTCAGTGCAGGATGGAAATACTGGATGCCAAATCTACAAACAAGTAAAGACCCTCTTTCCCTTGCTCTCTTGGCACCTTATAAATGAATGTAAACAGAGCCATTTTGATATTTCTGTGAAGCATAACACGTACGCATTTTCAAAAAGTAAACATGAGCATCTGCCACCCCACCAACCCTCCACCCCTGAAAGCCTGAGTGTAACTTCAGCAACAGACTGATACAGTAAAAAAACAGCTCTTTGAGATTTGGACATTGGTTGGTTGGTTTAAATGTTTAATAAGTAAAATATTTTCAGTCTTTGTGATTGTTGTTCTGTTGATCAGTTTCTCTCCCTGGTATCTTGCATGCTATCCTGCTAACAAACTAAAGTTATCAGTGACTCCTCACACAGTATGCTCAGAGTGTTGACTTTCTTTACTAATTATTTATTACTCCTCATTGGTCATTAGGTTTGTAGGGATGTGCAGACAGAAAGGTGTACAGATTCAGGTGGAGGAACACCAGGCTCTGTGGGACACCTCAACCCTGTGGACCAACACAAACCTGTAAAGAAGGATGAACCTGAGGATGAAGGCTATGTCTGTAAGTTAAAAGGACCCAATGCAGCCCCTTGTCACTCACTGTCAGTTCCTGCTTATCCACGTCACAGTAATGAAGGTTTTGAAGCCTATCCCTGGTAGGGATGCACTAATCCGACTTTTTCGGTCCCGATACCGGGGCTTTGGATGCCAATTACAGATCTGATGCCAGTGTTTAACTAATAAGCTATGTGCTCACTGTGAGGAAGACACTGGGACCATTATTTTTTGTGTAAAGCAGTGCTGTCAAGCTTGACTTAAACATTACTTTCCTAACTTTGTAATACAAAGTATATAAAATAACAAATAATTGTGTACCTGCAACAACAACAAAAAAAATCTTCAGAATTAGCAGAAATTCTGGAGGGACTATTCTCAGATGTAGAACTCATTACTGCAGTTCCAGCCATGCAAAATGAGAAATCTCCAGGACTGAATGAGTTTCGCGTAAATTTAACCCTTTTATGCATAAATTATTAAATCGTGGTGGTGAATTGTTTTTAAAAAAATTGTATTACCCCCAAACAAGCACATGTCTACATACATTTTTTTTTTTTTAGAAATATCTATTATTTTGATGAAGGTACACAACTGCCCACTGTAGTGGACGCCACACACATTAATGGTTTAACCCACTCAGTGCCACCGTCAACTCGACAGAACACTGAATGTTCTAGAATGACAAGGGCGTTCTATATTCAACAAGCTGCATAAGCCATGAAAGGTGTCATTTTATCCAATCAATATACAGTTGTACTGTGTAATGGGATGAACTGAGGAGTCAAAGATGATCTGTGTAATTGATGTTTATCTAATTTATGCCACAGATTGGCACACTTGGCACAAGAGAATGCCAAGTGTGGAAAATAAAATCGAAGTGAGTTATTTTCTTGGGATTGCAAGGAAGAGTTTTATGGTTTTGGAGAGATTCAGACTGAAGGGGAGGGAAGGAGGGAGGCGCACGAGTGAGTGGCGTCAGGCTGATGTTCGCTTGTCTGGGAGCTGACTAACCACCGCTGAGGAAAGAAAAAGGATGGGAGTTTTCACATTTTCACATACAGTATGTGTAAATCCATTCTCTCTTTTGTTTATAAACCATGTGGTCAGATTTCTGAACTTAGCAGTGTAGCAGTAGCCCACTGCTCATAGGACTATGAGAAAACCACTTTGTGGAAGATTATACTAAGTACATGGGTGGTGTGGACAGAGCAGACCATCTCTGCAACTACTACTAACATGAACACCGCAGCGTGAAGAGGTTTCTCCAGTTCTACCATCATGTGAAAGAAGTGGCCCCAGTGAACTCGTTCATTGTGTACCTGGAGTGCGGCAACCCGGTGGATGTAGATGTAGATTTTGGGAAGAAAGTGGTGGAGGGGCTTTTGCAGAGAGGGATATCCAGGTATGTGCAGGTGCCATCACTTCACACGGCAGTAATAACTGCTGCTGGGGCGACACGTCTTGGGGTGGAACTCGACATCTAAGCCAGACTGCAAAGTCTGCTCCTCTGGTAAGAGGAAGGATGGGAAGAGTGGATGGAAACAGACATCTTTCTTCTACAAGAAGTGCCCAGACAAATGTGCCCTGTGCCCCACCACATGTTTTGAGCTGTACCACACCAAGATAGTCTACAGACAGTGACTGGTGAGTTTTTCACTAGTTTTGCATGTGTTTTCGTTTGACAGTTTACAAAGTTTTCTGTAGTGGATGGTGATATACTGAACAGTAGTGTAACCTCTCAAGTAAGAATGACATTTTCTCTGTCCAGCCTCTTTTTAGGCTGCTGTTGCTGACCTGTCCAGCTGTCTGCTGGTCTATTCAGTCACCTGCGAGGGAAAGCCAGAAGTCTGCTGGCATATGCACACACGAACGCACACACACACTCACTGATTCTCATTAGCCCTTTTTACACAATATTGTAGTAAAAAGATCCCTCAGTATGCTCTCGTTGTGTATTTGTAAATAGCAAGCTGGTGTTCCAGAACCAGAGGCATGACATATGACAATGGAGTGTTGGCATTTAGTGTACATATTAAGTACTATGCATTGGAAATATGAATACCTCGAGCATGCTGCTTTCAGAACAATAATGGTGGGTGAACTGAGTTTTGAGGTGCTTTTGCTAGCCATGCACATTTAAACCACTCTTCAAACGCAAGAAATGTTTCGGCTTAGAGGCCGAATGAAATTACATGCCTGTCCGGATTCATACCTTTTACTTAGAATGGCAATAAACATGGCCACCTTGAAAAGGATGTGTAGAAGGGGCTTATATGTCTTGCTCTCTCTCTTATTTTCAGTCTCTTTCTCATTCTCTTTAACACACACACACACACACACACATATTCACTGTCTCTCATTCTCAAGCTCTCTCACTCTCACGCACACAAGATTGACTGCTGATATTGATAATAGCTAATTTTTCAATCAGATACGTTTTTTCAGCCAATGTTACAGTATTTATTTATTTACTTATTTATTTACTTATTTATTACAAAACTACAAGTATTGAGATTTACACAAATGACCAGAGGCTGTATGTTTTTATTTCAACACAAATAGATTGTTTGTGTGTTGTGATTAATGTAGGAGGATAATTTATATTAAGTGTTACCTTTTATAATACCAAAAGTATTTTATACAATACTGTACATTACACTTACTCTTTGAATATATGACCACTGAATTTGCATTTACAGTATATGTACTTTTGTGTACTTGCCGTGTATTTATGCTTTTTTATGTTCACATTCATAGCGTTGTCACTTTTTATAACTGACAATTATATGAATGTTCACTCTCCACCATCTGTAATAAAAGAATAATACTTTCAAGCACAGCAAATAAATATTTGTAATGATTTCTCTTATGTGTCCATTAAATCTTCATCTTGTTAGTCATTGTTGAAAATACCTTTTAAAAATGACACCCTTTTTTCTGCTATTTTGCTTAATGTAATAATATAATAATGTGGACAGAATTGGAGGCACGTGTCTCTTCACGCATGTGGTTTTGCATATTGAATTTTTTATGAAGACATCTTTTTAGTAGTAATTGTCTTATTTCTAAGGTTAATTTTCACACTTTGAATGGTGGCAGCTGTCTTGGCTTAACACTGTAAAGGGTCAGTGTTCCAGAACACTCTAGTAGTGTTCCAAAATGAGTTCCAGAACTCTCTGGCATTCTAAGTCTCTGGCACTGAGTGGGTTAAATTGCACTTCAATAGTAAATGTTCTTCTTTAGTGTTTACGTATCTCAGACGAAGAAACACATGAATAATTGATCAAATATGTGCCATTTAATTTTAAAATCAATTAAGTAATAGATATGATTACAACAGACAACTTAGAAAAGTACAATTATTTGTCACTTAATCACTTAATTAATTGTAATTAATTTTTGGCCATTCAATTTGACCAATCATTCATTCAAAAAGACAAAACTGTTAACATGTAAAACAGATATTCAGTATAAAAGCAATATTATTTTGGATATAGCATTAAACAAATGTTTTCTTAAAATTTCTGTAAGATTATTTGATTATGAAGGTCATCAAGTCAATGTAACATGAATATACAATAAATACATTTATAATATAGTATATGAGTAGGTTAAAATTAGACAAACACAACCTAGGAACAATGATAAATAACTTCTGGTAGAATTACTATGATATTTTAATTAATGTTGCTAAATTTTCATTTGATGTATAATATGTGAAATTAAATTGAACTGAGTGCAAATTCAGTTGAGTGTGGAAATTTCCATAACATCCTGGGCACAAAGCCTCTTTACAGGCTTGGCAAACATACTTTTTTTTTTTCTTGCAAACTTCTTCTCAACAACAGTTTGCATTCCTTACATCTGCTAACTTTGGCTAGTGATTTCTGGAGCTGTATCAGACTTCCTGTGGTGTGTTAATGGCTACTCTTTATAGCCTCGAGGTGGTGAGGCATCACTTGGCCTTCCACTGAAGTGTTTGAGAGAACCCACATTTACCAGTGCTGTGGCAATTGAAGCTTTGAATTCAAGAAGGTCCTTGGCTTTCTCATGCGTCTTGCAGAACAACATCCATGTGGTAACACAGGTTGTCACAAAAATGGGGAAAAAAACATGCAAGTACCACCTCTTGTTTTTAGGCTGATGCGAATATGCACCTACATACTGATCCAAAAGATCTACACCTCCCATGCTGGTGTTACAGAGCTTGATGGCTTGTGCGCACAAGATTTGGGTGACTTACCTCTCCTTTATCCACATTTTGGCAATATCCTGTGGACTCTTTCCAACACGTCTTGATGCCACTCGGATAATGTGCTATCCAGCTATCAGGTCACAGAGATATTCTTCCATGAGCTGATTGGCTTGGCAGGTTCCTGTTGCCTCAATTCCCAGATTTTTTAGTTTCTCTAGAAGGGGGATGTTGCAGAAGAAGTGATCAAAACATTTTGTTATTCTTCTCTTTTATGTCTCCACATAGTTGGAGAACAACTTATGCTGCCATGCCAAGTTCCCCCATGTGACCCCTGCCTCCACTAGCTTCCTCGTAGAGCTCAAACTGATACATGTAACCACATGCCTCAGCGTGTACCCATGCCTTAAAGCCCCAGGGCTTGAATTTCTTGGTAATGTATTATTGGGTGTTTTCTCTTCCGTTGAAGGGAATGATTTATTCATCTGTTGACTGCAACTCCTCTGGCTCCATGGCAGTTGAAAAGGTTGACTGAAGCACATAAAGTACTGGGCACATCTTGAAAAATTTGTCATCCCCAACCTGTTCATTGTGGGCCACAAAAATGTAGGTATTTTATAATGCCCTCAAAACAATTGATGGACACCGCATCAGTGAAACCATTTTGCCATAGATTTGGGTTGGCTGACCTAATTCTTGGGTACTTGATGTGTGACATCATCAGATTTATTCCCAGGAACATTTTCAGTTCTGGGCCAGTAATATCAGGGCCCCCTATACAGTACAGTATATCAGTGTGTTAGGAAAGAGACTGGAAGATATTTCAGTAGGCTCCTCCCCCTCAACCTTAATGATATACAGACCCTAAAATGAAGGAAAGAGTCCCTCATAAGCATCATCATTTAATTTCTAGATTCTTCTTCCCTGTTCCTGATCTTGGACACCTGCTTCAATCTCTTGCTTCCCCTGCTTCCCCCTCTTTTCCTATTGCCTAACACTCTTCTTCACCTGACTCTGAGCTGTCACTCTCAATGCCCCAGAGCTGTTTTTTTTCTCCTTTCTTGACTGTCCTGATCCTGTGTTTTATATGACAAACAATGTGTTACAATTAGATAATGATTAGGCTTACCATAATGTAAAGAAATTTAATAAAAAATGCACTCAAGCCTGTATATAAGTGTATGCGTACACAAACACTTTTGTAATACTATCCTTGCGAGGACCTTCTATTGACATAATTAGTAATACAGGTAATTAACACTATGCCTAAACATAACCTTAACTAGATGTCCCCACAAGGTCAAACAGTCAAATATTTCTTATTTATTTAATATACATTATATATATTTATTATATATATATCACCAAGATATAAAAACCTACACACACAAACTCCATGTGTTTACATGGGAACACCCTGCACACCCATGAACACATAGGCGCATAGGCACAAACAGTATATAGCCATGTTTGGATTTATTCCATGTCTTGAATATGACCTATATATTACAATATACCATATATTCATTGACAATTTTGTTTAAGTATTTAGATAATAAATATATCATTTGCCTAAAGGTATTTTACCCAATTGACACAAAGGGTCCTCATTAACAAAATATAACCATTGATGCATGATGTCCACTACAGTGGACAAGTACATTTTCACTCATTAAAAAGTGCAAATCCCACATTGACTAAACTTTGATAAAAGTATTTCCCAGATGTTTGTTAATAAGACAATATTTTGTACCTATATGATTCTTGTAGAATAAAAGGAATTAAAAGATATTCCAGAGGTCGCAGAGTCATGTCCACGTCTATCCGCCACTTTGGATTTATGATGCAATATTTTAGGGTAACACATATTATTAAAGACAAGGATTATACAGTAATACAATAAATGTTTAGGAGATGCCCCTTTGTTGTATTGAAAATAGTCACGAGTGTGGGGTTTGGCTGGACACAGGTGCAGGTAAGAGACAGCAGTAAAACAAACAAGTTTATTAAACACAGAGGTGAAAATCGGCAGGCATTATCAATATCCACAAATGGAAACCGGTTCAGACAATTGGCAAACAACACAGACTAGGCAAGGTAAAAGGCAAAATCCAAACAGCAGAAAACAGATTCAAAATACCAGAAAGCAAACACGGGAAAATACATGGCTTGGCAATAGCAACATGGGGGTAAATCTCAGGCGTCGCGAAGACATAGCGAAACTAGGAGTTCTTTTAAACACCACATGAGTGTTCATGAATGAGATGCACCTGCATCAAATTTGCAGTCATCCCGGTAGGATGCAAGGGCTCATGGGAACCGCAGTCCTTGCCAAAAGTTGCATTTTTTACAGTTATGTGTGACAGATTTTCGAGAGCACACTGCATGCAGCAGAGTTCACAAAGCATGCAGTGCATGCAACGAGGGGCAGATCATGACAGAACCCCTCCCCCAAAAGGTGCTACTCCCGGAGCGCCCAACAAAGTTGTTCCGTGGTGGGCCTGGCATATCACTAGACTCTACCATGCCAAACTTTTGTCTCAGTAAGGGTGTGGGCAGTAACTCAGGCATAGAGGCAGGCTTCACTGGGCACACTGGAACCAGGATCTTCTCTGTGGCTGCGGCTGAAGCAGGAGCAGGCTCTGTGAGTGTGACTGTTACTTGAACAGGAATAGGCGAGGGCTCCTTGACTTGAGCTGTGAATAGAATGGGCTCTGTAGCTTGAACTGTTCTTGTGGCTTGTACCGGAACAGGCTTTGTAGCTTGAATTGGAACTGGTTCTGTAGCTTTGACTGGAGAGGGCTCCATGACTTGAGCTGTAACCGTTATTGGAACTGGAACGGGCTCCGTGACTTGAGCTGTTACTGGAACTGGAACAAGAATGGACTCCGTGACTGTTGCTGGAACAGGAACAGGAGAGGCTTCCGTGACTGTTGCTGGCTCTGTAGCTTGGACTTGAACAGGTTCTGTATCTTGGGCAGTCTCTGTAGCTGGAACTGTTCTTGTGGCTTGGAGTGGAACAGGCTTTGTAGCTTGTACTGGAGCGGGCTCTGGCCCTGAGACTGTGGCTGGTACAGACCTTGTGGTTGTGATGGGAATTGGCTCAGATGTAGACTTGGACCCTGGTGCAGGCTTGGACTCTGGAATAGACTTGTACTTGGGCATGGACTCAGGCATGGACTTGGTCTTGACATCATCCTCGAAGCCTGGCGGAGGGCTGATGACATAATCCCTGAAGCCTGGCAGAGAAGTGATGAAATAATCCTTGAAGCCAGGAGCATGCTCTAGAGCAAAATCCTCCCTCTTTTTCTCCGGAGGGGGCTCTGGAGCAGCAGCTGCCTTCTCAGCCTGCCACAGGAGCTCCGATTGTTTCCTCTCTGCCTCTTCATTGCAAATGGCATCATAAATCCACAGCAGCATGGCACCAAAGTCATCGTGGTTCCACAGGCATGGGTGCTCAATGGTGGAAAGGTGTTTAGCCCACCGGAGAGCTGGCCCCATGAGCCAGTGAACCATACACCTCACCCAAATGTCCTCAGCTGGCACTGGAGCAGGAATCCATTTGGGGGGTATTCCAGTCCATCATAAAGTGCTGGAGTTTCTGTCCTGAAAAGCTGTACAAAAAACAAGTGCATCGTGTGCATGCGGCCATCCTCCCAAAGTCCTGCTGCTTCCTGGTTACGTTAAAGCATTCTGTCATAAGTGTGGGGTTTGGCTGGACACAAGTGCAGGTAGGAGACAGCAGTAAAACAAACATGTTTATTAAACACGGAGGTGAAAGTACACAAATCGGCAGGCAGTATCAATATCCACAAACGGAAACAAGTTCAGGCGATCGGCAAACAACGCCGTCTAAGCAAGGCAAAAGGCAAAATTCAAACAGCAGAAAACAGAGTCAAAATACCAGAAAGCAAATGTAGGAAGATACACGGCTTGGCAATAGCAATATGGGGGTAAATCTAATGCTTCGCGAAGACATCTTGGAGTCCTTTTAAACATGGCCTGAGTGTTCATGAAGGAGATGCACCTGCATTCAATTTGCAGTCATCCTGGTAGGATGCAAATGCTCATGGGAACCATAGTCCTTGGTTGTAGTTCGTGCCAAAATGCGGAAGTGTGTTCTTCCATGCTATGCGCTGCGGAGATTATCGAGAGTACGCACGGCACAGTTCACAAAGCGCACAGTCTGTGCAACGAGGGGCAGCTCATGACACAAATCATGTGGTTTAAAATGATTTTTGAATATCTGTACACTGTAGAGGATACCATACATGAAAGGGTTGAAAATAATTACTTAACAGCTTGCCACAATTTTGTTCTCTATTTTTGAAGAGTCACTTAATGGTTAAAGTGGTTACGTCTGGTTTCTTCCAACAATGCATAAGAATCTTTCAGAATGCAGTTCATTTTTACCTATTTCACTTTTGAATGTAGGTAAGATATTGGCCAAGATTTTAGCCCACTGGCTGTTTTGTATTGGACCAGGGTATCGGCTGATGTTATCACCTATAAATTGTTGTTAGAGAATTGGTCTTGTGGACCAGCCATGTTATACTCCCTGCTATGTAGTTCTCCACTGCCTGAACCCATATCCAGCTGCTCTTCCAGCTCAATCCAAACAAGAATTCGGTTCAAGCCCATGTTGTTAATAAAATGTTTATACTTTCTGTCAATGATCAAGGCTTCAATATTTGGATGAAAATAAAATATAAAATATAAAACATTTTAAAGATATTTGCAGCTTTGGAATTTATTGTCTTCAAATTCAACCGACTTTCCTTCCCTACCACCCAAATCTTTATTAGATTCAGTAACAGGAATCAGCCAACATTTTTATAACAATTTTTACCACATAATTTATAATAATTTTTACAACATAATTTATCATTTTTAATTCTCATAATATTGATGCTTCAATCTCAACACAATATAATGGGGAGAGAATACAGAGTTAACAGATGAAACATGGCAAAATGTTACTAAAATCAGATACATTCCTCCTCAATCGGGTTACGACATGTAATAATTCAATTCAGAATTCATGTCCACATTGGTCTAAAGTAAAGTTAGCTAAGTTTGTGACAGATGTTGACCCGACATGTGACCATTGTGAGCAAGGACCAGCATCATCTCATAAATGTATTGGCAATGCCCAAAATTGACTACTTTCTGGCAATCAGTTTTCAAGGTTCTGTCGGATTCTGGAAGTGCTATAGGAGCATCTCCTATTACTGCAATATTTGTGGTGGTTCCACAGAATCTCCAAATAACTCAACATGCTAAAAATATAATAAGCTTTACAACCCTGTTGGCCAGGTGATGTAATTTGCTTAAGTGGAAGGAAAAAATTCCTTCCAACCTTTAAAATGTGGACAAAAGGTGTCATGTCAATTGATATAAAAAAAAATATATTCTTTAACTAGTGGTGCTTTGAAGTTTTATACCATACCATGGCAGCCTTTTTTGTCTTATGTAGAAAAGATGGGTAATACTGAAATTTTCCACTTCCATGAATACTTGTTCATTTTCTTTTTTGTATTGACTTGATATGTTAGGATTGTAACATGAATGGGGAGACAGACATAATTTATAAGTGGCATGGTGCAACATTGAGGGTGTTCTTATTGTGTGGGATTATGGGAAAGGGGAAATATGAATACAGGGTAATTAATAGGGAATCAGATTGTGTACAGCTTGAAAAACACCTTAAGGCCTTGAACAGGAAAAATACAATTACTAGAATTACAATTAAAGTGTAAACCTTTTAATGCAGCAACAAATTGGTCAAGAATTAAAATTCCATTATAAAACAATGCAACTGCATCAAAAGAGAACAAAATGTAAACATTAAATCACAATTTACTATATGCACGCACTCTTCCACATTCTGAGTTAGCCAGCAGTTTCACTTCCAGGGCTCGTATCCAACCTGAAGTACGACAACTATATGATTACATTAGCCTTCATCGTTGAGCCTTAATTTAAAACAAACATTAGAATTTAATTAATTAGCCATTAAACTTTAATTGGGACAGGTGAACATGTCTGGAAGTTTAATACATGTAGTGCTTCTACCTTTAGTCTGAGCCTTCTTCACATCTTATTTTGCAAAAAACAAATGTCTCTGTCTGAGCCAGCAAAATGGTTAATACCAAACTGCTGCTTCATGGTAATCTTCTCAATTTGATTCCTCATCTTGAGGATCTCCTCACTGAGAGACATGTTTTCAGCTAAGTCAACAACCATAGGGATCTGAGTATGGATAGTGGAAGTAATTTGTGCTGGCTGAAATTTTACTAGAAGTACGACAGCATGAATTTAATAGCTCAGCTCCATAGAGCAGACCAATATCCAATATTAGTAATGGATCAGTGCATCCATAATCCCAGGAACACTATTCATACATTCCAACATACCAGCCCCACATCACTGAATTTTAACTTGTTTTTGTTTTGAACATTTTTAAATTCAGTTGATGAAATTTCAGGTGAAGCAACACAAGGCTCTGTGGGAACTGTGGATGAACAGATATGTATAAAAAAGGAAGAACCTGAAGATGAAGATTATCTCCGTAAGACAACAGGGTGTATTATGGTCCAGAATGTACCTCACAAATTCTATTTTGCTATATTTGTTTTCCCCCGCTGTTCTTCAGAGTTTACTTGATGTGAAAGTATTTAAATGTAATTGGTGGGATTTCAGGTGGAGAAACATCAGGCTCTGTGGAAAATGTAGACCAACAGAGAGGATTTCAGAG
>JAQQZU010024112.1:0-12262 GCA_030068025.1 Parauchenoglanis punctatus | reverse complement strand
GGATTTTTACAACATTATTGTTGAAATACACAGTCCTGAAAAAGGGACGTTTCTTTTTTTGCTGAGTATATATGTGTATGTCAGGATGTGGGTGTGTGTGAAGGTGTGAAAGCAAAGCCACAGAAGACAATGGGACAGACAAACGGTCTCCAAAAGTTGGTGGGGTGTGCTGGGTTCGGGTCAATTGATATGCTAACTTGGGAAATACAACATGATAAAGACCAGGTTAAAGTTAGTGGATAGAAAAATGCTAGTAGAATAATGTAGAATTTTATCTAACTGTTCCCCCTTTGATTCTGAAGAATCACTCAAAACACAGAGTTAGGGCACCCCGCATATCAAGGGGCAGCTTGATTGACGATCTAAGGGTTGGGTGGTGAGCTATCCATGGGGGCCTTCTTGAGTCTTTACGCGTGGATCCACTGCGATGTTGCCCAGGTCAGAACAGCGGTGCGAGTGACAGCGATCACCTCTGTAGAGTGACCATAGGCAGCTTCGCCAACCTTCCGCGGGTTCAGGGATTTCACAAGAACTCGATCACCTACAGCAAAAGAGAGAGTGGTGCTTCTAGAGGTAGTGGAAGACAAAGAGAGACATCAGCACAGTGCTTATTTAATACATAAACTAAAGTGGTAGTGTACTCCTGCTGCAGCACGTCCAGGTCACCTGTAAGAATCAGAGCTGGGTTACCATGAGTCCCTGGAATGGGAAAGGGTCTGCCAAGTATAATTTCAAATGGAGATAATTTGGTTGTGGAGCTGGGTGTCATATGAATTTCACACAATATGGCACATAGGACACCAACCCATGATTTTCTGGTTTCTATCATTGTTCTTTGATAGTCCTATTCATTCTTTCGACAATACCTGATGATTGAGGATGGTAGGGAATATGGAAATTCCAGTTTATGTTTAAGTATCGACAGAGTTTCTGAGTCATCTTGGAGGTAAAGGCAGTACCTTGGTCAATGTCAATACTAAGAGGGATGCCCTAGCGAGGAATAATCTCCTTTGCAAGGATCTTCACTACAACATTGGCATTTTCACGAGCACATGGAAAAGCTTCTACCCATTTAGAAAATTGATATACTATCACCAAGAGATACTTTAATTTACCTACTGGTGGCATGTGTGTAAAATCAACCTGTAAAGATTGGAAAGGTCAATTAGGTGGCAGTAATGCATCGTGTTTGGCGGTTCTATTGGACACGCTAACTCTAGCACATAGGAGACATGTGTCTAATATTGTGTCAGTAATTTTATTAACATCTGAAACACAGAAAAGTTTGTTCATCATCTGTTTCACCCCCTATTGTGCGACATGAGAAACACTGTTAAAATGGCGCATGAGAAAGTGCAATACAGATTTTGGTAGTTGATCCGTTGATCAGGATCGTGAATGAGAACAGAGGCATCCGGTGCACGAACGAGTTTTACAAAATGTAATGTCATCAGGTGAGGAATTAGCCTGCATCACAGCCATATCAATGTCACGTTGGGATAAAGGGTGTGAGACAAAACAAGTGAGAGCAAGTGACAATCTCTAGAATGGTTAGAAAAGGGCTGACTTTTATCAGGATTGTTAGTGTGAGTGGCGGCGAATTAGCGAAATTAGCAAATTAGCGAAATTAGAGAGTGTGAGATTAGTTATATCTCCCCTAGAAATACGCAGAGTTTGTGCGTGAGACAGATGCATATTATTTAAGAAAGTAATTAAATACAGCTGCCTCATGTCATCAGAAGCTGCGGGCAAATGTGCGTCTCCGGTCTATGCTTTATGGAAACAAGCCAGAAAGGCAGATGCACGCTTTGTTTTGTGTTAGTCGCCTGAGATAAATCGCGAGCGGCTAAGTTTCTTTTGTCTAGGAAAACACACAGTTCTGTGTAAAAAGCAGGCAAATGATCATGAGTAGCCTATTTCTAAAATGGTTTGTCAACAGTATAAGAGTTAGTGACTACATCATTTTCATGCTTAAGAGTTGGAATTTCATTGAACAAATTGTCCTCTGCGACGGTGTCACCCGATACACAGAGGAGGATATGTCTGAAGTCAATGCCAGTTAATTGACTATACTGGTTAGTGGAGCACAAAATGGAGAGTTTTAACTGTTTCACTAACATCAGATAGGCTTAGAGGTTTAACTTGGACAGCCTTTTCGCAAACTTGCAAAAAAGAAAAGCAATGTTCGGCATGCCGTCACAGCAGAGATGGACATAATGTAGACGGAGGATTTAATGTGAGCGAGGAAGCTGAAGAATTTGTCACATTTAGTGCATGCATCTTTAATGATTCGTGGTGGAGAAATCTCCGTTTGAGTGTAGTGAACAGCAGCTACAGCGTGACCAGTGAACTTCTTTTTAAGTTTATTTTGTCCTTCCTTTCAGTATTCACGCATCATATTCCATTCTTTTATCGCAGCTTTTATATAGTCATAGTCCCAATTAGGATCACCATAGCCATCAAAAACACATGAATTAGCTGTACTTAGTGGACTAAGGTTGAAACTACAGGTTCGGGGCCAATGAGTAAATCCTGCAGTCTCAGTCCAACCTGCCATATTGCTATTAAAAGGTTCAGCAGCAAAACCATGGCCAATTCTGAACAGCCACTCAAGAGGTGTTTCTCCAGGTCTCGGAGTAGCTGACTTAGACCTGTTACCACCCGTGATCCACACTGAAATGACACACAAATAAAACAACAAAGACAACACAAGCAGGCCTGCTGAATGCAAACAAACAAAGAACAGAAAAGACAGTACAGACAAGTGCTTTTTTTTATTAAAAGCAAACAGATAATGGGACAGAAACAACAAGCACAATAACAGACAATAAAACAGAGACTACAAGCAGGTACACAAACAGAAAACAAAGCAGAAATCGCAAGCATGCAAACGGACAACGAAGCAGAGACCATAAGTGCACAAACAAATAACAAAATAGAAACCACAGGAAAGTGCACAAACACTTAACAAAAACAGAAACCACAAGTAATCACGCTGAATTAATGCAAACAGTTGATAATTCAACAGGCAGAACAAGCAAGCGCTCTGCTTTCATGCTAAGAGATAACAAAGCAGATAACGTGAGCAAGCGCGCTAAATCTTTGCAAACATGTAACTCAAGTAGACGCGCTGAATAGACAGAAAGGGTGCTGAATTTAAATGAATGGACAATACAGACAAGTGCTGAATTTAGACAAACAAGAAACAAGACAACACAAACAACATAACAGGTAGCAAACCCTCACCCTCACTGTGGGGGGGAGGGGGGGGTATGTGTGAGGGTACAGGAAGGGAGGAGACAAAGGGTCTGTTGGGTGTGTAGGAGTGTGTGAGTGCTATGTTAGAATGTTCAATACAATTCAATTTTATTTGTATAGCGTTATAAATTTATCTATATATATTTATCCCTAATGAGCAAGCCTGTGGCGACGATGGCAAGGAAAAACTTCCTGAGATAACAAAAGGTAGAAACCTTGAGAGAAACCAGACTCAAAATGGAACCCATCCTCATTTGGGTCGCACTGTATAGTGCAAGTAGCAAAGCTACTTGTGGTATTTGTAAAAAACATCATCCAACACCACTTCATGAAGCTTGTCCTTCTTCTGCAGCAAATACATCTTCACTTTCTTGCTGTGTAGACAGAGGCAATGGTGGGAGCACAACCATGATAGTGCCTGTATGGATTTCTCCAACCACCACTCCAGACTATGTAAGATTTATGGAAAGTGTGTTCAAGAAAGGTGATGCAGAGAGAGCTGAAAATCAACTCAAAGCCGGAAATGTGTGGTATATAACACAGCAGGGTATTTATCACCCAAGAAAAGCAGAAAAAAAATTAGGGTTGTGTTTGACTGCTCTGTTAAGTACAATGGCATGGCTCTGAATGATCACTTACTAACTGGACCTGATCTCACAAATGGGCTGACAGGAGTACTCTGCATATTCTGCAAACACCCAATTGTACTCATCTGTGATGTAGAAAGCATGTTCCATGGGTTCCATCTAAACCAAGAAGACAGAGATTACTTATGGTTCCTGTGGTGGAAAAATGGCAATACAAACTCAGATCCACAAGAATATTGCATGAAGGTCCACCTTTTCGGAGCAGCATCCTCTCTTGGCTGTGCAAATTATGGAATCAAGTATCTCGCAAGCCAAAATGAAAAGGAGTATCCCACAGCAGCCAACATCTTCAGAAGGAATTTTTACATTGATGATGGCCTTATCAGTGTAGAATCTGTGGACAGAGCAATGAAACTAGTGAGAGAAGCTCAGAAGGTGTGTGCAAGAGGAATATTACTCCTCCACAAATTCCTCTCCAACAACTGAGAAGTCCTGGAGTCAATTCCAAACAGTGAACAAGCTTGTGAAGTTCAAGATGTAGATATCAGTCACGAAGAACTCCCAGCCCAGACTGTGTTAGGAGTAAAGTGGAGTGCAAACAATGACAACTTCTCCTTTAAAGTTGCCCAGGATGAGAAACCAGCAACACAACGGGGAATCGTCTTGACTATAGCCTCAGTGTTTGACCCATTAGGCATCCTGGCTCCCTTCCTCCTACTAGGAAAGAAAATGTTACAGGAAATGTGCCTAAAGGGCATTGGATGGGATGACCCACCACCTAGAAACTAAAGCCACAATGGGAGAGTTGGCTCAGTGATCTAAAGAATCTGAAAAAACTCCAGATTCCAAGATGTTTTGCTCCTGAAAACCTAGGGAAACTCCAGAGAATTGAACTGCATCACTTTTTGGATGTGAGCAGCCATGGGTATGGTCAGTGTTCGTATATTAGAGTGTTGACTGAAAACAAAGTGCATTACTCCTTAGTCATAGGTAGAGTAAGGGTTGCACCCACAAAAGTTGTAACCATACTAAGGCTGGAGATAACAGCTGCTCTGGTCTCCTCAGTAAGCAGCAGTATGCTAAAGGAGTAACTGGAGCTCAAAATTGACCAAGAGTATTTCTGGACAGATTCCCAGGTGGTCTTAGGCTACATTAATAATAAAGCCCACAAGTTTCAAGTTTTTGTTGCGAATCAAGTCCAAAGAATCAGAGAAGCAACTGACCCAGTGCAGTGGTATAATATTGACACTAATCAAAATTCAGCTGATCACACTTCTTGAGGCTTCAAAGTGGCAGAGCTGATCAGTTCAAGTTGGTTTACTGGACTTATGTCTGAGCCACGAAAAGACTCGGCACAAGGTAGAGGTCAAACCCTTAATGATCTGCAAGCAAATGGCTTCTGGGTTGTTGGTGGCTTCAAAGTTGGAGCCAGTTACATTGAACAATGTGTCACATGCAGGAGAGCTCACAGGCCGACATTAATGCAAAAGATGGCAGATCTACCTACTAGTTGTGTGAACCCTTCCCCACAGTTCTCATACTGTGGGATGGATTGTTTTGGACCATTTCACAGTAAGCAAGGGCATAATGAGTGCAAGAGATATGGTCTTATGCATACCTGCCTGTCCTTGAGGGCAATCCTCATAAAAATGTTGGAAGATCTAACAACCGATGCCTTGATAAATGCTTTTCTGTGTTTTATAGCTATCCATGGAGCTGTAAGACAAATTAAATCATATCAAGGGACAAACTTTGTTGGGGCAAAAAATGAACTGACAGAGGCCTTAAAAGAAGTAGACAAAGTCAGATTGATTGCTTACCTGGCCAAAAAACAATGTGACTTCACTATGAATGCACCAGATGCTAGTCACATGGGATGTATTTGGGAATGGCAGATAAGGACAGTTAGGAGTGTCCTAAACAGGGTCCTCTCACAGAGTGCTGGAAGATTGGATGATGCTTCTTTGAGAACATTTTTCTATGAAGCCATGTCAATAGTAAATAACCACCCACTCACCACTGACATCATTAATGATCCCAAAAGCCTAGAGCCACTTACCCCAAACCATTTACTTACCGTGAAAACCTCTGTACCACTGCCTCCACCAGGAAAATTTGTGGCAGAAGACCTGTATACCAGGAAAAGGTGACGCAGAGTGCAATATCTATCAGAGCAATTTTGGAGTAGATGGAAGAAGGAATATCTATCAAATATTACCCTCACTCATTGCTGGTACTCTCCAAGACGAAATGTGAAAACGGGAGATATTGTCATTGTCAAAGAGGAACGGGTTCCTCACAATAAATGGAGACTTGGAAGAGTACTTGATGTTTGTAGAGATGAAGATGGACTGGTACAGAAAGCCAGAATACAATTAGGAAGTAGAAAACTAGGGAAAGAGGGTCAACGACTCATTAATCCACCCATTCTTGAACGACCTATTTATAAATTAGTTGTACTTATAGAAAACAAGTATTCCAGTGGAACTAATCTCTAAACATCTATCTGTGTGGAGAGTTTAGAATCTCAGCTTTGACCTCAGAGTTTGTTGTAGATAACTTTGATTCTAGAAATTACTAGATTTATTCAAATATTTGTATAAAAATGATCATAAATCATCATAATTTGGTGGGAGTGTAATTGTCTCAGAGACAGTCACGTTAAGATATGTATTTTATCCTTGTCCTAAATTCATGTTTAGTTCATAAAGTCTATAAAAATGGTTTAAGATGTTAAGAAGGGTAACATTCATAAAAGCTTTGTCAAAAAATATACCACTGTAAAATAATGCTTTAGTTAAAATGTTGTGATCTTCATGTAAAGTTTGTTTGATGCAGAGCGTAACGGGTCATGTGACCAGAATTTAGTTATGAGTATGACTGTGGCATTGTGGGTCAGAACTGACATAGAGGCAGATGAAAGACATCCGAAAGAAAGAAAACAAAATTAACCTTATTCTGCATGTGGTCCAAGAGGCGCACACGGTAATTGATTTTTAAAAATTTCATTTAAGTTGTATGTAATGTTCTTTGTCTTCACATGGACTGTGAGACCTGTTTTCAGTGACTTTATTTTGTTAGCTGTTACATCCTCAGGGTTTTGCTGGACACATGTGCAGGTCAGGAGACGACATAGTAAAATCTAGCCGTATATATACCGAATAACCGAATATAGCCGTTCCATTTGATCCATAATGTCAACGCACATTTTACTGGTGTTTATTGGCCATGTACTGTGTGAAACGACAGCGTGGCTTGTTAGGGAACAGTTGTTCGTCTACTGTTATGTTCTCACCGGGAGTGTAAGAAGCAATACTGCTTTTCAAAAATTTCTCGAATATCTCAGATATCATGGGAAATTTATCTGTCACGAGTTGGGCAGCCCTAGTGTTCTTATCATCAAAGCGCAGATAGCGCATAATATCTCAGAATTCCGAGATATTCTCAGAATGACGAGACATTGTCTAATTGAAAATAGGATTTCCCAGATCAGCAGACCAGTAATCATTCAGTTTCATGCTTTTACCGCCTGTAATACCTCTCAAATAAATGAGACCCACGAATACTTATAGCTCATAAGCTGACAGCTTGAACTTATAAGCACTGTTTCGATCAGCTTCCGCTTCAGTGTATTTTTTAATCTTTCCCCACATTTCTGTGTCAGTCAAACACAGTAAACTGCTCAATGAACTTGCAATATTGCCTTTTGCATAACATGTGGGCCCTGAGGTTTCTTTCATTATATTGCATTCAAGCACTCTACCCCGAGGGTTTCCAGCCGGTTGTTCAACCCATACTGTGCCATCTCTTGCCTCTTGAAATGAGTCCCCAGCATACTCAATTTCAGAGTCTGATTCAGAACCTGAATCAGATTCAAGATTCAGATTCAATTCACTTCCGCCCTCTCTCTCATTATCTCCATCTGACACCTCACATTGTTCGCCCTCCAATTCCATCTCATCAATATTCCACAGCAAGTCCAACACTTGTTGTGAGGTATATCTCACTCTCCCAGTCATCATAAAAAATGCACTGTGCAACCGTGCAATACGCCCAAACTGTGTAGCCACTCAACTACACAGTGAGGTGTAGACATACCTGTGGACTAATTTATAGCTCTCGATATCACTGAAACGACATTGATCATAATGGAATACTAATGATCATAACAGCTCCACCCATGCTGTCATCTGCTTTTATCACCTGCCAATTGCCCTCATTTGACTGATACTGGGCTTACCATAGTCTACATACAAACTATCAGAATCATATTAGTTATGCACATGGACGTGAAACATACATGTACTGTATATATTAATTCTCCACTTTTTAAATGTTTGAATTTTACAGTTACTTCTGTAAAATACTGGCATGATATGTGATCCTGATGATTAGTGACACATGGTCCAAGTGGTGCAAAAATTAGAGACAATAGTTATGTCCATGCAGACCTACATGAAACAAAAATCCATGGGTCATAGTTTATTAAAGTAAGTTATTATTATCATTTGCGCATGCACACACAGACAGAGAGAGAAAAGAGAATTGAGGCTTGGGAAGACAGGAAACAGCATGGCCGAACAAAATAGCTTTAAACTAGCTTGTACCGGTGTGACTTTGAAAATGTAAGGGTGTTGGGTGATCAAATGCACAAATCTAGGAAACGTCACGAAAGGAGGGTTCTGGAATTTGATCGAGTGCAAAGTTTTGGTTTTTTTTTTTGGACATTGCTTACAAATGACCGGCGCTCAACGCTTCTAGTGTTAAACATGATATGATTGTCTGAAGATTGGATCTCAGGCCTAGGAGCAGGCTTAACTGGAGACACAGGAACCAGTGCTCTGTGGTTGCAACTGTAACAGGAGCAGGCTCTGTGGCTGTGACTGGAACAGGAGCTGGCTCTGTGGCTTGAGCTGTGAGCGTGACTGGAACAGGAGCAGGCTCTGTGAGCGTGACTGGAACAGGTACAGGCTCTGTGAGCACGACTAGAACAGGAGCGGGCTCTGTGAGTGAGACTGGAACAGAAGCAGGCTCTATGGCTTGAGCTGTGAGCGTGACAGGAACTGGCTCTGTGACTGGTACTGTGACCGTTACTGGAACAGGAACAGGCTCCGTGACTTGAGCTATGACCATCACTGGAACGGACTCCTTGACTATGACTGTTACTGGAACAGGATACTTGACTGTGACTATTACTGGAACAGACTCTGTGACTTGGATTGTGACTGAAACAGGACTTGGCTCTGTGACTTGTGCTGTGATTATAAAAGGAACTGGCTATGTGACTTGAGCGGTGACTGCTGCTGTAACAGGAGCGGGGGCTGTCACTGTGAGTGTTACCATTATTGGAACAGGATCAGGTTCTATGACTTGATCTGTAACCTTTACTGGACTGGAACAGGCGCGGGTTCCTTGACTGTGACTGGAACAGGAACTGGAGCTTTTGCTGTAACAGGCTCTGTGGCATCTGCTGTAACAGGCTCTGTGACTGGGACAGGAACAGGCTCTGTGACTAATATGGGAACAAGCTCTGTGGCGAGTATCAGAACAGGCTCTGTGACTTGAACTGTGTGACTGGAACAGGGACAGGAACAGACTTTGGAACTTGGATTGGAACTTGTTCTGTAGCTTAACATGGAACTGGCACTGTAGCTTGAACACGAACAGGTTCTGTGTTTGTAACTAGGACCGGAACTGGTTCTGTAACTTGGCATGGAACTTGAACTTGTTCTGTAGCTTGGGCAGGAGCTTATCTTTGGCTTGTGCTGGAACTGGTTCCTTAACTTTGACTGGAATGGGCTCCTTGTCTGAGAGTGGAACAGGCTCTGTAGCTTCACATGGAACTAATACTGCAGCTTGAAAAAGAACAGGTTCTGGGTCTGTAACTGTGACTGGAACTGGTTCTGTGACTTGGACTGGAGTGGGCTTGGACTTGGACCCTGGCATGGATTCGAGCTTGGACTCTGGCTTGGACTCAGACATGAACAGGGACTCAGACATGGACTTGGACTCAGGCATGGACTCAGGCATGGACTCAGGCATGGGCATGGACTCAGACATGGGCATGGACTCAGGCACGGACTCCGGCATGGACATAGACTGCATTATCCTCAAAGCCTGGCTCTGGAGCGGTGGCTTCATTCTCAGCCACTCGAGAGGGCTCTGGAGCGGTAGCCTCTTTCTTTGCCACTCTAGGGGGCTCTGGAGTGGTAGCCTCATTCTCGGTCACTCAAGGCGGCTCTGGAGCGATAGCCTCTTTCTCGGCCACTTGAGGGGTCTCAGGAGCGGTAGCCTCTTTCTCGACCACTCGAGAGGGCTCTGGAGCAGTAGCCTCTTTCTCTGCCACTCGAGGGGACTCAGAAGTGGTAGCCCCTTTCTCGGCCACTCAAGGAGGTTCAGGAGCGGTAGCCTCTTTCTCTGCCACTCAAGGGGGCTCAGGAGCGGTAGCCTCTTTTTTGGCCACTTGAGGGGGCTCTGGAGTGGTGGTCTCATTCTCGGCCACTTGAGGGGGTTCAGGAGCGGTAGCCTCTTTCTGGGCCACTTGAGGGGGCTCAGGAGCGGTAGCATGCTGGGACAGCTCCTCAGTGCACTCAGCCTACTGGCATGCTGGTCCTGTGACCCATGGGACCATGCACCTTACCCATATGTCATCCGCAGTCAAAATCGACATTGAAGTAAGAAACCATTGGGGAGGGGTTTCACACTGTCATATGGGCCTGGAGTGCCCATCCCTACTTTCTGCAGGAAAAAGGACGGCATGGTGTGCATTCTGTCATCCTTCCATACTCCTGCTGCATCCCAGTGATGGCGAAGCATTCTGTTACGTTGTCAGGTTTTGCTGGACACATGTGCAGATCAGGAGACGGCATAGTAAAATCCAAAGTGTTTATTAATATACACAATGGCAGAGGTACAATAATTGGCAGGCAAAAGAGTAATCCAAAAACAGGCTAGGGTAGAGTGATCAGCAAACAGAGTATCAGGGGCAAGGCAATAAGCAAAGTACAAAAACAGAAAACAGAGTCCAAAAGCCAGAATAACAAAACACGGGAATAAAGGCTTGGCAGTAGCACACACAGAAGCTGAACTAATGCTTCGCAAAGTCATGGCGCATGTGAGAGTCCTTTATACATGGTATGATTGTCTGAAGATTGGCTGCATCTGCATCCAATCACTGGTCATGTGACAATGGTTGGGAGCGTGTGCTCAAGGGAACTGTAGTCCTTGTAGTTCGCGCCACAATGCAGAAGCATCATGCCTCCATCCACTAATGCCTCTGCGCTAAGCGCGACAGAGACAATGAAAGCAGAGGACGAGTCCATAATGCACGTATGTAGAATGTATACTTGGCCATGCTCTGTTATCTGTTCTCTAATTTCTTTGCCTTCCAGCATGTGGTCAAAAACTCTTTTCTATTTCAATGAAATGGTCATAAGAAGGCAAATGATCCCCACCTTTTTCTTGTATGACAGTTGCCCATTTGAGTCCTTTAAAGGAGGACTGTCATGAAAATTTAGTTTTTTCTTATTGTTTTTGGGGGAAAAAATGCCTATGTGACTTGGGGCTTACATTTGTGCTTGAAAGTTTGTGAACCATTTAGAATTTTCAATATTTCTGCATAAATATGATCTAAACATCATCAGATTTTCACACAAGTCCTAAAAGTAGATAAAGGGAACTCAGTCAAACAAATGAGATGAAAATATTATACTTGGTCATTTATTTATTGAGGAAATGATCGAATATTACATATTTGCGAGTGGCAAAAGTATGTGAACCTCTAGGATTAGCAGTTAGTTTGAAGGTGAAATTAGAGTCAGGTGTTTTCAATCAATGGGATGACAATCAGGTGTGAGTGGGCACCCTGTTTTATTTAAAGAACTGGGATCTATCAAAGTCTGCTCTTCACAACGCATTTTTGTAGAAGTGTATCATGGCACGAACAAAGGAGATTTCTGAGGACCTCAGAAAAAGAATTGTTGATGCTCATCAGGCTGGAAAAGGCTACAAAACCATCTCTAAAGAGTTTGGACTACACCAATCCACAGTCAGACAGATTGTGTACAAATGGCAGTGGTAGCTCAGTGGTTAAGATGTTGGACTTGTGATCAGAAGATTGTGAGCTCAAATCCTAGCACTGCCAAGCTATCGCTGATGGCTTTGAGCAAGGCCCTTAACCCTCCACTGCTCAGTTGTATAAAATGAGATATATGTGTAAGTTGCTCTGGATAAGGGCGTCTGCCAAATGACATAAATGTAAATGGAGGAAATTCAAGACCATTGTTACCCTCCCCAGGAGGGTAAAGATCATTCCAAGAGCGAGGTCACAAAGGACCCCATGGTAACTTCTAAGCAACTGAAGGCCTCTCTCACATTGGCTAATGTTAATGTTCATGAGTCCACCATCAGGAGAACAC
>JAQQZU010024111.1:0-12266 GCA_030068025.1 Parauchenoglanis punctatus | reverse complement strand
TTCAGAATTTATATACTTTTGTGAAGCTGCTTTGAGACAATGTCTGTTGTTAAAAGCGCTATACAAATAAAATTGAACTGAATTGAATTGAATGAAGCTGGTTAAGATAATGCCCACAATATCATCAAGGTAAATGGTGGTGACTTTGAAGAATCGAAAATATGAAATATTTTGTTTGGTTTTTTTTTTTTTTTACACTTTTTTGTTTACTACATAATTCAGTACATGTGTTGCTTCCATAGTCTGAGGTATTCAGTATTGTTTTACAATGTAGAAAACAAAAAAAATAAAAACCTATGAAAGAGAAGGTGTGTCCAAACTTTTGACTGGTAGTTTATGTGTGACATTTGATTAGAATACAAGACAGGTCTCCGTCTGTTTAAGCTATAAAAAGAAGCAAAACGTGTGAATGTGTGTGCACTTACAGTGTAAGACGGCAACTGTTCCAATACTCTTGCTCAGTTAGATTGGTTGGTTTGCCACCAGATGTGTCATGTTGCAAGTTCTACACATCTGGATGTAATAATCAGGAAATGCAAACCTATAGTCTCAAATTCATCTTCTGACATCAAACCCAAATGTCTTCAGGTTACAGCAAAAACAAATTGGCCTTGCCAATTCAATGTTTTAGCCCCTCCTAAAGTATTCTGGAGTGGTCAGCAAATAACAAGAAAATGTATCTGTAGTGGACACCGGAGCCTCAAAACTGATTATGAATACATGAAAATACTGAAAATAATCCAAGTTCCTTATAGATTATGGCAAAGGAATGTCATAATGTAACATAATGGAATGAGTTCGTGAACATAACTTGGTGGATCAAAAGTAAAGGCCATTGATTGTGAGTGTGTAGTACAGAGAATATTATCCTGGCCTCCCATACCCTCTAAGGAACATGAAGACTGAACCATGAAGCCTAAACCACTTCTAGAGTAGTGAACCTAATGAATTCAGCATAAAGAGAGGACTAAAAAAGAAGCATTTGCCAGCATTACCTTGCTCATGCAGATGTCCACCAGGGGTTCTTTGAGTCGTACAGTGGCTTTCCCCTCTTCTACAAAGCATGTGAAAAACTTCTCGATATTGTCCTTCAGCTTGAAGTATAAAAACAACAAAGTTAGGAAGTCAGTGTCATTTCATGTGCAAAATTAATACCTTCTGACCAATCAAAACTGAACATTCAACAACACTGAAAATAAAAAATTTGTCCAGATGTAAATTTTCTATAACAGCATCTCTAACAGTAGTGCCAACAATAATTCAATTTATATATTTATTAATGCTCTGATGCAAATGTATGACTTTTGTATAGTAAAAACTTACAGCACTTTGTAAACTCCACATAATCTAAAGCTAAAACAATAAAATTATTAGTCCAACATATAGTTTATTGTTTGTTTAATGACCTTTTCTATAAGGAGGCATTAATGCAAGGAGTCTCCACTGTTAATGCCATCACCAGTGTCAGAAGTATTGCCAAACTTTCACACCAAGCACAATATGGTGTATGCATTAGAGAAAGAACTCATAAAGCTAACTATTTTTGTACTGTGTAGTTATTGTGTTTTTAAATATGAAAGATTTGTAACAATAGCATTATGGATATCCCTGCAATGAACAGTTTAGCACAGATATTTTTCCTATGGTTGGTGAACCCAAAACCCTATAGTTATGACCTTTCAATTCAATTTTATTTGTATAGCGCTTTTAACAACAGACATTGTCTCAAAGCAGCTTCACAAATGTATATAAATTCTGAATATAAACTTTTTTTAAACATTTATCTATCTATCTATCTACACACATACATATATATTTTTTCTGGTCAAGAAGCATGAACCCCAAAGTTTGCTGGTTGTTATTCTGCCCTCTTCTTTAATTTTTCTTTACTTATAGGTACGAGCATCAAAAGTCTCTTCCAAAATAAGATCAGCATTATCATTGTCTGCCATTTCCTGCCAAATAGTGAAGGTATGCTTGCAAACAATCCAATACTTTGAACGGCTCTTTGGTATAAACAAAGGTAACCGGGTCACATGTGACAGCCATGGTTGCCACTGTCAGTACTATAAGTATCTACTGCTTCTCAACCAAGTATTGCCTGGCAATACTTTTTCACAGACCATATGGCATTTATTTCATTTAAAAGACTTAAGTAGCCTGTAATGAAACACTAACTTTATGTAGTGAAGAATCTTAATGTATCTGCTGCGATACATGGAAGAATTTTATTTTATGAATGAGCTAGACAACACGTTGTGCTATTTGAGTGTCTGTCCACAATTACCATGACAGTGCGCGTGCACTGTGTGGTAGACCATCAGCTACTTGTCTGAGAAGTAGTACTGACAACTATTGAATATGATACTGGCAATAGTGACAGCGGTGGCCATGCTTTAGAACAGTCAGTAATGCCAGGATCAGACTACACCAGTGTTAATTTTGACTTAATCTTAGTCAGTTACTGACGAAGCCGAACACAGCCAGCTATTTCGTTCCGTCTTTACTTGTTAGTGCATGATGAACAGAGACTTTGCCATAAATTGTCAAGTATTTTTTCATTTACGTAGTTATAATTTAGTCATGAAATAAAAGATCATCAGGGAAGCTGTAATGTCCAGATTTTCTTTGAGAAAATTAACACTGGTAGTGAATATGCAATATTTCTGTTTTGATATTACTGTGATACAAGGGGAATAAAACACTTCACAATGTACTGTTAATGTAAAATAATCTTCCGGGTGATAACTATCTCGGTTTCATACCAGGCCACATCACACCAACCCTTCGTTGATGAACAGCATGACCCCAAATATTTTTTTCCCCATTATTTTATGACTAAAGAGGTGTCTCAAATAGGGTATAGGTCGACAAACTTTTATAACCCTGATATTACTGTAACGTATATCCGAAACCTTAACCCAATAGGACACTTGCCTTGTACTTGGATCCAGCTCTGTCTTTTGCAGTACATATCAATAAATAGACATTAGCCCGCTGTGTATTTTTATCCACATGTTTCCCGATAGACAGCACGGCCCTGTATCCTCTGCCTTTGCTTTTGACCCCGAATGTGGGCAGCATCCGATTTACAACTTCAACGTCGCAATGCAACTTCATCGCAGCGAAAGAAGGCAACACCCACTCACGTGCGCCGTGCTTTACCCGCAGGTCGTAACAATGCTAATTTTAACGGTTAATTTAACCAGTTAACTCCCTATCTAGCCTTTGTTAAATAGTTAATAGCTGAATAGTAATGCTAACATGTCGCACGTCTTGTAAATGCCATAGCATGGAATATCGCAAACTAGAAACTTACAAGATATTTCCCAACATTAGACAATTAAAAAACATGACAGCTCGCTATAGATAAAACCCGCACATTACATTCGGTAGCTAATCTTCCAAGTATTTAAAGTTTAGCTTTAGAGATACTTAGCTTACGTTAGCTCACAACGCCACAAAACCAGGCAATGTTAGAAATCCTCAATGCCAACTGCACTATTCAAATGAATGTGGATGTCGTGTTTCTAGTAATCTGATAGTTTTTGTCATATTCTCAGTGTTCCTTAGTATATTTCTCGCTAGCACAATACAAATTAACCCAAGCAAACCATCTGTTCCAGGGATGATTTGCGAGGCAACTCTCCCGCGCCGAACTAAGTTTCTCAGCGCATGCGCAACACCGTTTCGCCACGTCCATAACACTACCATACTAAATAGTACGGAAAAATAGTACAGCAATAGCATGCCAACATACTAGTTAGTACGCTAGTGTTTGATTATAGTCGTGACGTTTGCTTCAGTTGACCTTACCATTATGGCGGCTCAGCGTTGTCCGAAGTCACTTCCTCTAGAAGGCCCGGAATAATTGGCCTTAAAGTACATTGTGGTTAGCAAAAGCAGTCAAAGCAGCTTCATTTATTCGCGTGAGTACTACCACGTTTATCGTATTTTTGAGCCACGATGTTAGCAAATAGAGATTAGCTTGTGCACGGGTTTCTACCTGCTAAACAACAGGTGATGCGTTGTTCTGGATTATTTATTTGTAGGCAATGTTTATGCGCCTCATTTGAGAAAATGAAATGGCAATACAAATATTCACTCAACGACCGTGTTAACATTTTATGCTAACATGAAAGGCTGTCTAAATTATAGTGGCATTAACATAAGCAGTCGTCTACAGGTCTTCAACCCTGCTCCGGTGTTCTGACGATTTGTGCTACCTTGGTGCGAATCAACAGCAAATAATAAACTCTCCATCTTAGTCGTGGCCCTTAACCTAAACCCAAGACTTAAAGGTTGACCTAAGACTTTAAGTTAACCCTAAAATCTTAACCATAATCCTAACACGCAGCCGCTAAGCAGCATATCTCAATAGGTAATATAAATCGGCGGAACACCGTGGAAACCTTTCTTGCACATGTTATGTTTTCTCTACTCTGAAACACATGATTCGATTAATCAGCTAATTAAAAGTCATTCCTGAGTTAAAGTCGATATGTCGGACCAGAGAAAACTAAAATGTGCAAAAGTGGTGGTACTCCAGGGACCTGCGGCCTCGGTTGCTAGTGGTGACACGTGACCTGGGAAACCAGAAACAAAAACGTACTCTTCGGTCGTAGCTAGGTAAGGATGGCGGATCAGGAGGAGGGTGACAATCCTCAGGACGTCCGAGAAGAGTTGGATGATACAGAGGATGAAGAAGAGAGTGATGAAGAGAGGGATTTTAGGTGGCATGAGCAGGGAGAACTGTACTGGTCTGAGGATGATGGGGCTGTGTTAGAGTCCATGTCAGATGCTCCCCCAGAACGCAGTGGTCACATTGCAGTGGTTGACAGAAGCTGCATGTATGTCTGGGGAGGATATAAGGTGAGCACAGGAAATATATGTGCTAAGTGTATATAAATTTTCAGATCATTTCTAGAAATAAACACAAATCTATCTCTTTTTCGTTTAATCAGAATGCTGAAACACCTGGGTTCTCTGACTTGTACTTACCAAGGCATGAAATATGGATATACAACATGGAAACTGGAAGATGGTACATTTTCATAAATTCAGTACTTGTACGTCAATTTAAAAAAACAAAACTTAAGATTTTAATGTAGTAGAATTCGGAGGACAGCTCTACATCCACAAATGTATTGTTCGTGAAATGTACTAAAACAAATCAGAGATAACATTACAGTTTAACACATGTATATTTACAGGAGAAGGCAACTGTTAGGAGGAGCTGTCCCTAACCCAATGTCGGGCAGCTGCGGTGTATGTGTGGAAGGCGTTTTGTATCTCTTTGGTGGCCATCATGCTAGAGGAAATACTAATTTGGTAAGATTATTTCACCAGAGACAAAGATTTTCACTACAAGAACCTTATTTCAAGAACAGAACACAGTTGGCTTAAAAAGCTAGATTTATATTAACATCATATTTGTGCATACCAGATCAGAAAATGATTTTCTGAATGATGATGATGACATGATTTAAAACTCAAACTGGGTGTGCTGTTAAATTCTTGATTTAGAAGTTGTTAATTCATTTTAAATAGCAGCATAGATATAAATGTTTATTTTATTTAAGTTTTACACATTTTTGTGTAAATTTTGCACGACATGAAGTCAGTAAAAAAACAAATTTATATGTATGTATGTATAGCTATAATGTATGTAGTATGTGTGTATATAATATGCATATGTACAATGCTGCCTTCAACGTTTCTCGGTCAAAGCAAGTGGTAATAGTGCCTTTGGAAAAACAAACTACGGGACAAGGGTTGAATTCCCGGTCAAGGCAAGAACTTCCAGTAAGGGTCTCCAGGCTTAGACCCCTAATGCTGGCACAAGCCTACCTCGAAACATGAGCAAGAGACATAAACGCAAAGCCAACTTGAATGTCACACGGGTTAAAACTAGAAGCACCACACTGGTTTGACCTACATATAGCGCGTCTCGGTGGTCATAAGACCGCTAAATCTTTAGAATAAGACACTGTTACTGACGCATAATGATTGCTAGATGGCGCTTTCTACACAAAGCAAATAGTTTGGTCATAAGATCATGTTGTGTTAGGCCAATGTGTCATTCATTTCCATGTTGATAACGCTGCACAACAAAGTTCTTGCTTCTTGAACACTGTTGGGTGTTTCTTATAGATTTTTGGGTGCTGATCATGAATATCACATCAAAATTTACCCATCACGTACCGTTTCAGAGAAATGTTCAGTTTTGTCGTGATTTTTTCTTATATTTGTGTCCAACCATTTTCTCTAATAGATGGCAGTACATTGAGATAAGATTGATAAGAAGGCAATAAGAGTGAAATTCTTTTTTTGGTATTGAATAACAAATGGGGATCTCACACTACAGACTAAAACGGAGGTTAAAAATTTAGCTGTCATTCTTGACTGTAATCTCACTTTTAAAGCACACACTGACAATGACCTTAAGACTGCTTTCTTTCACATCAGGAACATAGTTTGTATAAGACCATTTCTTAACTTGGACGATGCTAAAATGCTTTATACTCATATACTCATGCTTTTGCTTTCTCGTGAATAGACTACTGTAATGCACTTTTCACAGGACTACCTAGAAAGACAATAGACAGATTACAACTTGTTCAAAATGCAGCAGCAAGAGTTACGTACACTATAAGACCAGAGCATATTACACCTATTTTTGCAACATTGCATTGGTTACCTGAATTAATTTTAAAATACTTTTATTAGTATTTAAAGCTTTAAATGGTCAGGCACCTTCATATATTTCAGCATGTCTCATAGAATATGTTCCAAACATGTCCTTTAGATCATCAAATGCTGGATTGCTTAACATTCCAAAAGTAAAATGCAAGAAATATGCATAAGCCGTCTTTTGTTTTTATGCATCAAAATATGGAATAACCTGCCCTTTGACATTTGTCAGGCTACTTCTTTTTACTTTACCTTTTTCAACCCGAATTCCAGAAAAGTTGGGACGTTATTTAAATTTGAATAAAATGAAAACTAAAAGACTCTCAAATAACATGAGCCAATAATTTATTCACAACAGAACATAGATAACATAAATGTTTAAACTGAGAAATTGTACAATTTTATACACAAAATGAGCTCATTTCAAATTTAATGCTTGCTACAGGTCTCAAAATAGTTGGGTTGTAGTTACTTAGTTATCTTATTATTACATACATGTACTTTTAACCTCATCTTTTTCTGTTCTCTTAATTAATGATAATTTTGTGGATGTTTTTATGTATATTTTACTTTCATTTTTGTAAAGCTTTTTATTATAGTAAAATGTATCATAGATGTATTCTTATTTTTTCCTTAATTCCTGATAATTTATATAGCACCTTTCATACATTTTATATACAGCTCAAAGTGGTGTACCAAAAAATATTTAAAAAAATAATGTAAACAAAGTTAATGTTATACTATTATTAGTTATTCTTCAAATGTTAGCATTCTTATAACAGCTCATTCACAGGCACTTGAACAGTAGATACTCAGCATAATAATAATAATATTCCTAATAATAAACTGATTAAAAAAGGGGTTTTATATAGCAGTGAAAATTGTTTAATCTTTCATAGGGTGTAGATTTCTCTTATTAGACATTTATTTAACATTTATAGATCTTGGATGTTTCATGAGACAGAGAGAAGTTCCTGTTATCATTTGTTATAGTAATTATAAAAGTCTTTCCTTCACCAGTCTTTTTTTCCTCTCAAAGTGAAGAGAAAAAAAAACAGTTTGACTGTTTAACTTCAGTGTAAACTGAAGACTCAAGTTTGCCCTATCATCCAAAGGATGTGAGCTTCAATCCTGTTGATGCCACCACCATCTCTGGGTGGGAGGGGTGGCATACTCTCTCTATCCTAACAGTCAGTGCCAAACATGGGCATCTGTAAGCAATCACAGTACCAGTCATGGGCATCTGTAAGCTCATGCAAGGGGGGATAGCACTTTCTTGAGTGGGTTATGCCTCCTTGTGACACAGCATGAGCAGCAGTTTAAAAAGAAGTGGTTGGCTGGCTTCACATGTCTTGGAGGAAGCATGTGTTGGCCTTCACCCTCCTGGTTCTACCACCTAGCAACCTATTACAAAATCTACCACCCAACAACTTATTACGTATTAAGTAAGAATCTTAAAATATTAAGTAAGTTTTAAGTACTAATGGCATCAATTTTGTGGGGGCAAAATACTTTTTATGGCTGGATGTGTTTGTAGTACCTAAATATATGAAACAATAGCATGTATCACTTCTTTCTTTTCATTGCATGAAGTGTGTTTGTTTTCATGGCATGGCTGATATTTCAGTAATCTCTACCACCTCTGTTATACTTTTCAGGTTTATCGTCTGCCTCTGAGGGCCTCTGACTTACATTGGGAGAGGATGAAGGACCTTAAGGGTTTGGCTCCCACATGTAAAGACAAACTAGGCTGCTGGGTGTACATGAACAGGTGAGCATTCATCATGTTTCTACATGGTGGGAATGACATCATCTATAAACAGCAGCAGCTCATGATCATAAATTTTGATGGGGCACTACAACACTAAAAATGACAGCCTCCCAACTTAATTCTGTTTGAAGCTATCAAACCTGATTTATGTTATAGGTTACTGGAATTTTAGACTAACCCTGTAATATGCAGTTGAATGTCGATGACATAGACATACACTGAGCAGCCATAACATTAAAACCACTGAGCAGTGAAGTGAGTAACACTATCTTGTTACAGAGGCATCTGTCAAGGGTTGGAATATATTAGGCATAATAGGAATATTATATTCAAGAACAGTCAGTTCTTGAAGTTAATGTGTAGGAAGCAGGAAAAATGGCAAGCATAAGTATCTGAGCAACTTGGACAAATTGTGATGGTTAGATGACTGGGTTAGAGCCTCTCCAAAATGGTAGATCTTGAGGTGTTCCCGGTATGCAGTGATTAGTACCTACCAAAAGTGGTCCAAGGAAGAATGTCTGATGACAGAGTCATCTGTCTAGTCATTATTGCTAGCCTGTCTGTTCCAATCCCACAGAAGAGCTACTGTAGCATAAGTTGCTGAAAAAGTTAATGCTGGCTATGATAGAAAGCTGTTAGAACACACAGTGCCTCGTTGCTTGATGCATATTGGGCTGAGTAGCCACAAGACTAGTCAAAGTGTCCATGCTGACCCCAGTCCACTGCCAAAAGCACCTACAACGGGCATGTGAACATCAGAAATGGAGAGCAGGACCTGCGGGTGACATCGTGGTGCCAGATACCCAGGTTTGGGAAGTAACAGAGTACATGGCAGGGTGTTGCGTAATTAAGATTAAAAAAAGTATCTGTTGTCCGTTTAGTAAAAATGGGGATTATTTAGCAGGATTATACTTTTAAAATACATTAGGGCTACAGCAACTAATCACAAAACTGTCATAATTATAATTGCCATAATAGTAAAAATTGATGATAAAAATAGTTGCTAACAAATTTCATTATTAGTATGCATTATGATGCATGCAGTGGCATGCATCACTGCATAAAAATACATTTGACTGAAATGGCAGCACAGAAAAACCAGTATGCCTCTCTCTGTGGTATGGAAACTCTTTACAGTTCACTACCCTCATGGCCTCATGACATAGCTTATGTTTTAATGTGAGTAATATTATAGTTACTATTGTTGTTATTATTGCTATATAGGAACAGTGGATGCATGATGTCCCTGGTCACACCATCCATATTAACAGCTTTATAATGAGGCAGCAAGTACCAAAGCTATTTGAATACAAATAGCAACACACTTACAACACTTACGTGGATGCTAACACGTCACCCTATGAAAGACAAGTTTGACTTTCCTACCACCTGTTGGATGAGCAATATATATAATTTAACAGTCTGATTCTCTAACATCAATGATCTCACACATAGGCAGACAACACAATTTGTTAATTAGTCAATTTTCTAAATTATATTATATATAGTTTACACAGCTAGCATTTTACATGGAATTAAGGCTGTACCTGACTCAGAATTTTTCCAGTCAAACTAGATTTAGCTTTTTGATCAGATTTTTCATATAGACTATCTGGCAACTGGAAGGTCCACTATTGGTGAATTTTTCAGTGGCTTAATGATGATTTTTGACTAAGTGTGGCTGCCCACTGCTCTGTGTATGCGTGCTCACTTTGTACTGTGTGTTCAGTGTGTTCACTGCTTGGATGGGTCAAATGCCAATAAAGAATTTCCCCTTGGGGATTAATACAGTACCTTGAAAATTGTGGGCTCCAAACTAATTTTAAGTAGTCTGTCCTGTGTCCATGTAGTGCTTGTATACAGCAGATTAATAGGTCCACTTTTTAAAAAATTAGCATTTAAATATAATAGGGACAACTTCAGCAATCTCCGGCCAGTTCAGAATGATTCGTAATGACATGGCTTTTGCTGAACATTGGAAAACAAAATTCAGGACAATAAACGTTGGAGTGGGTTAAGAGCTTTGCGAACTCGGGCTGATATGCAAAGCAGGCCTCGACACCGGGTCTTTGCATGAATGGCTGGCTGAGTGTGAGCACTACGTAAGTGGGCTGGGCAAGAGAAAGTGACTGGTTGAGTGGAGGAGCTCTTAGCCATGGCACTCGTGGACATCTCTGTGCTAATATATATAATTTGTCATTATTTTTAAAGTAAGCCTTCCAGCCCTGCAGATACCACAGCACACCTATAGACGTCTTTACAGGTTTCAGCAAAAAATTTCCAGCACAAATACATCTCAGAAGCCACACAAAAACCCCAAAAAGTAGCCCCAAAAAAATTCATTGGAAAATGGAGACATTTTTCTTCTTTTCTCATCCTTTGCATAGCAGCAAGTATTTCACACATATTTTTGATGTATGGACATGAGTCACTGCATAAACATCTATAGAAATGGTTCAGTACATCATAGACACACTGTATGTACAATTTGCCTTTTTGTGGAAATGTATTAGATTTACTAAATTGATGATTGCTATAAAAAAAAATTGGTGATCACAGTATTTTTAAACTTGCCTACTCTTTATCAAGACTTTATGAGGATTAACATTTGTTGATGTAAATTCTGGTGCTCAAGCCCACCTGCTGATATTGAGGAGTTGCTACTATCTATGAGAGTGTCATTCAAATACAGATGCTGCTTCATTATCCTCTAACCACTTACAATTTCAGTGATCATTCCAGGGCTTGTCTTATGATTTTAAAGTTGTTGCAAAAAATACAACTCTCAAATCCCATATAACATTAACTGGATACATAAAATTACTGATGTAGAAAAGCTCTCCATCTTGTGCTGTGCCTTTTTCCTAGAAAATTACAACCACATAGTTCAACTGAAAAATAATCAAAGTCGTCCAATATATATCTTGCAAATAGCAACCTTAAAGGTGCTGAATGGCTTGCATTAAATTAAGATATACCACAGGAATAACAGACAGAGCACCTTGTCACTTTCTGTAATGTCTAACAACATTGGAGTCACTTGTAGGGGATCTCGGCTCCTTCATAAAGAACATTTCTCTCTATTTTTCCTCCAGATTTTAGCCAGTGGTCTGAATTGATTTAAAGCACAAAGCTAAAAGCAGTGCTTGAAGTGTTTGTCACATTGCAGTATATTATGTTACGACTAGTCTAGGGTTGAGCCATACAGAGTGATAAGGGTAAGGAGGTATGCAACGGAGAAGAGAAGGGGCATACATAAGTTAAGGTGGACTGAGCCAAATAAACAGACATATGCGGGAAGTCTCTCTCTCGCTAAATTTAGTATTAGAGATAACCACTATGTACATAAATTGTACGTGCCCAGCCAGTAAGGAGCCTCAGCATCAAACCAGGCTGGAATCAGGAGTGACTAGCCTGCACACAAGAGTGCACAATCAAAACAAGAAGCCACACCCTGCAGAATGTAACAAGTGAAATTAATTTCTTTGCATATCCCAGCTTGTTGGAAAGCTGGGGTAAAAGAGCAGGGTCAGCTCCCCTGAAGCAGAGCGGGTTAAGGGCCTTGCTCATGGGCCCAACAGTGGCAGTTTGTCAGTACTAGGGCTTGAAACCCTGACCTTCTGATCACGAAACTCAGGAAACAAGGTTTTGAATTCAGAATTCATGATGCCATTAGTCATTCAATTTATACAGTGGGTGTGATTTCATTTAAAAAAGTTTAATTTGTGTATATATAATATATATGTGTGTGTGTGTGTGTGTGTGTGTGTGTGTGTGTGTGTGTGTGTGTGTTTTTCATGTG
>JAQQZU010024110.1:0-12274 GCA_030068025.1 Parauchenoglanis punctatus | reverse complement strand
AGAACAATCCTTCAATGTCACAACAGAAACAGAGACTGTCGACTTGTGCAAAAAATTTGGTTATATCATGATGTCGGACACAGACAGAAACTTTCATACCTGGTGACATGATCATTCCTGCAGTCTTGAACCCAGCAGCTCAGCTTTTGCTTTTGACAGACCCAAATCTCTGACCAAATTGTTCAATTCTGACTGTGTTATCAGATGTGGATCACCTGATGAGCACAGTTCAATATCCGGCCCAGTCATACCCAGGATGTCAGCTTCCACAGAACAGCTTCCAACCTGGCCTGATTCCATGCCTGGACATGCCCAAGCTGCACAAACTGTTGTTGATAAGTCACTTACGGGAACAAAAATGTTTGGATACAAATATAAGAAAAAATCATGACAAAACTGAAGATTTCTCTGAAACAGTACGTGATGAGTAAATTTCGTCGCTAGGCGACGATCACGTGACCACGATCGGGGAGACGCGCCGCAGCTGTAAGCTGTGCTTAAAAGATGCCAAGCTACACAGCTCGGCGCGCAGACATTAAATGTTGCACGTCTCACCACCGGAGCTGAAAAGAAAAGAGATATATTTTGCTTTAAAAAAGAAATGCAAGAAATATTTTTGGTTGAAAAAAGTGATATATTTGGGTTTAAAAGGAAACGGAAGAAATATTTTGGTTGAAAAGAAAAGTGATATATTTTGGTTGAAAAGAAAGGGGAAGGGGATATATTGTATTATATTATATATTATATATTATATTATATATTATATTATATATTATATTGTATATTATAATGTATTATATATTATATTATATTATATTATATTATATTATATTATATTATATTATATTATATTATTATATAAAGCAAAATCCTCGCTTCTCATTATTTGGTTAGCGAAAGCTTTATTGAGGGACAGACCTTCATTTCAGCTTGACATACAGGGGCTATAGCTCAGTGTGCTAATTCCCACAAACAAAGAGCCAGAGAGTGCTGGTTCTAATTCCCACCTCGGCAAGGTCATTGCCAAGTCCGGTTGTACAAGCACCCCATCTCGATCTTATTTAACTCGCTCACGCATCTTGGTTCCTTAAACACCAGGTTCTTTAGAGCCAACAGGCTAGAGGTTCCCCTACCACGTACCACCTTGGGAATCCCTCCCGTAACATCTACAATATGTAATGTGTTCTCATTCTGTCAACTTAGTTTCTTCTACAAGTGCATTTTAGTGAATAACAATTTAATAATAATTCACATCGTTCACATTTCATTACACTTGAGATTGAGTCACTAAGACACCTAAATTTAATGGAAGAGTCACTGAAACGGGCTGAAAGACATTAGTCCATATAGAGATTAAAACTATGGGATGTGTCACTCTGTGTAATCATCTGACCCAACTATCACTGACTGGCTGTGTAAATCCATAGTGCTGGGATTGTTACAGTTAGCCCACATTGTTGCTTCATACCATGCTGTTTTTCTTATTGCTGACTGCTGATGCTGCACTCATTCTCACAAAAATCTTAAATAATCATTTTTAAAACATTTGTTAATTGTAAATGGAATAATGTGGATGCCAAAAAATAAACTTGATAATGACTTTTTTCTTGAAAGACTGGGGAGCTTAGGTCTGCTAGCTCATTGATATGAACTTTTTGAAATTTTTAGCTGACAAAATGACTGTCATCCCTTCAAACTGTTTGAGACCAAATAACAGTAATAAAAAGAAAGTATATGAGTATGGAGGGGAGAAAAAAGAAAAGAGACAAAGAAGCGATGTAGCCTGACTTCCCTTCCCATCTAACTGCTAGCCTTCAAAGACTGGATCTCATGACTGGATCATTTTGTATGGCTAAAGCAGCACCAGGGAGGATTCAGATCAAAGTATGCCTCCTTTCTTGGTTTCTTTTTATCTTTGTGCCTCTCTATGCCTTTTTTTCAGGCCAGGAAGGACATGGTGCCCAGTATTTGAAGCAAGGACAGGGCAGGATTTAGGGGATCTGAAAGACACCCGGTTGACTTTTCTCATACACATTCATACTGCACACACCTTCATATGTTTATTCAAACAGAAACTCTTTGTAAACTTTTTAAATGTATAGTTATCTGTTATATGGGATGAAATGTCCCAACCATAGCAAAATTCATTGGTTTGTCTGAAAACTCTGCTCATCATCTATTTGTCCCCTCAGTTATGAGTGTGTGCTTGAGTGCTTGATTCATAATTGCTTGTTTGTTTGTTTGTTTGTTTGTTTTGTCATATAGCAGGGGTGTCCAGTCTTATTTGACCCAAGTAGAAGCCACTCTTGATGATTGTGTTTTGAAAATGAAGGTCAGCTGATTCCTGGTCAGGTAGAATGACATATTGCACCTGGTTTATTGGAATGAAAATCTGCATGCACTCCAGCCATTAGTGGATAAGATTGGACATCCATTATCTAGAGATTTAAACTGTCAGTTTAATGCTGATATAGAATCAGATTGATCTAATCCACTTTCACATCAATCCAATCATCAAATATAATCAAACATCAATCATTACAGAAAAAAAATAATCTAAAGTCTAAAAATTTGTTCCCTGATCCTGCTTTTTCATTTGCAGTTTTCACAATGCTTGTGCAAGTCTTGAATTGTGTAAGAGAGGATTCAGCATTGATAAAATAAAGTTAAATCACCCTTCAGAGACTCTGTACATTTTATATGTTGATGTCAATCAGTACCCTGCTCTCTGGCAAAATCAGAATCTGACAGCACATTTAATTTGCTAATGTTACAGACACTTTGGTAGATAAGAGACAGTAAAAATTTACTATACCCATTGTACACAGGATTGAAGTTTACCAGTTCCAAAGTTCAACTATCATGATCGTTATGTAATAAGATACATTTTATTCCATAAGTTTTAATATTACACAGCAACAAAAGCTCCAAACTTCCAAATTAAGAGCTGAAATGTTTTCACATAAATGGAAACTATTCATAATGTGAAAAAGTGGGAAATTTTAAAAGCTTAAAATTCAAGGTTTTGACATTCAAAGGAGTTGTATGGTGACACATTTGACATTGTGTTGTTAATTTTTGTTTTTGAAAAGCTGGATTGCATGACTTTAAGACACAATATGCATTACTCAAAATGTTTTCCCATAGACAAACAACAGATCAGGTCAAGTTCCTGTGAAAGAGGTTTAGAGAAGGGCCAGTTGATGTGTGACCAAGAAGCCATAAAACATAAGAAGGCATTTCCTGCAACAAGGCATGCAGCTTTTGGGAGCAGGCAGCAACACCAACTTGGACTATATTAAAAATATTTTATTCACAAGATGTCATTACAAAAATCAACAAGAGATTTAGATCTAGACAATGAAGTAGCATGAACCCATTTGGTGTAACCATAATACTAAGTCAGATGTCACTAAAGGAGTCACACTGACTACAAAGATATGTGATTTTTGTGAGTAAGCAACATGAGTCTATTGATGAAGCCCCAGTGACAAACTTGAGAGATAGAGGGTAGAGTCAAAAAAGAAGTATTGGCCCTTGTGCATATTGAGAAAAAAAATCAAGTTCATAATTTAATTTATACATTTTTGCATTTGTTTTACAATATTTCTGTTGAGAGAACACCAATCATTAAACCAACCAAAACCAATGAATGAACTAATCATTTGATTAGTATTTTGCTTTTTCAGGTATTTGAACTGCATTTGTAGCCTACCAATTTATTTTGCACTCCTTTTCTTAGACCTAGCTCTCACTAGCATGGGTAAATAAAAAACTTTCCAGTTTTTTTTTTTCAGCTGAAATGCAGGCAGAACTGAAACAAAAGCACCATTGACACTACTGAAGCTTAGTTTAAGGAAGTTAAGGTAGCAGCAACCTGGCTGTAGGCATACAGTGATATTGAAGGATATTTTTTTTAGCTTTGATGAAGAGGCAGAATTTACTTTTTATGTCCTATCAATGAATTTCAAACTTGATAAAATACAAATTCTGTACCATTCCTGCCTCTGCAAGCATCCCCTTAAACAACAGAAATGCAGGAAACAGTTAGCCTAACTCAAGCAATAGCAAGCCTACTACATTTACCGGCAATTCCTTTAAATTTAGACTTGAAGATATCTAGTCAGCAAGAAGATGCTTTATCTAAAAAAAGAACCTTGCTGCAGTGGTATGCAAGGTTGTGAATGATTCTTTTACAGAAAGGTTCTTTAAGAGGGTGTATACCAGGGTATCTAGACAGCCCTACAACAGAGATATGGAAATCCATTTATTGTGCAAAGGGCCTTCAGAGACAAGCTTGTGAAATGGCCCAAGATTGGTACAAATGACTTTTAGAGTTTCAAGAGTTTGAAGAAAATGCTGTGTTGAAGTTATTCCTCATGTCTGATGAGTGTTTTCAAAAATGACTGTATGGAAAATCACAAGCTGCTTAAAAATGTCCCGACTGGATTGTGTCCTGGTGGAGCAAAATTGTGGCAGAAGAACTAGACTCATCAAGGAACTAAACTAAACTGCTTCTCTGCTTCTAAAATCTAAACTGCTTCCCAGAATTCTTGCAAAAGGAAGACTGGATAGCTTGCAACCATTGCCATTACTGATAACCCCCAAGAGGTCACAGAGAAGAGGTAGAACCCTCAACACAAATGTTTACACCAATAATTCCAAATCTGGAGCACAAGAAACCGCTAATATTAGTCACATTCTGCTCTGTTTGTAAAGATAAAACACATGCTATTTCTAAGCACCCCATCTTTGCTGGAAAAACCACTGAAGAAAGTCAAGGCAAAAAAGGGAACATCCTTGTAGCATCTGTGGTCATTGTCTGTGTCAGCCAAACTACCTGCACACAGATAAGACAAAAGGCCTGCAGACATATCAAAGAAAGGTTATTCTTTCAGTGAAAGTTATCCATGTTCTTAGGGTCTTTTGTGTTCATACAAAGAGGTTCTGCCACATTGACAGTGTTGTTCCAATACTTGTGTCTTTAATAAAAGGAACCACAGAGAGAAATGGTCACTTATGCTCTACTTGTCACCAATTAAACAATCATTTTGTAAGCTGTGCCAGAGATGCATCACTGTTAGGAATTTGTGATCTCCATGGATAACTCTAAAATCACACCATATGACACTACATGCAACCTTAGGCTAGTTATGGACTACCAAATAATTATCAGAGTGGATCATGTGCAGGTGGAGCCAAATTGTGACGGAAATGCTTCATATTGCTAACCTTATTCAGTCATGCAGGTATCTCCTTTACAACGTCAGGAGGATATGGCCATTTTTATCCACATAGAGGTCAGGTGCTTGACCACCTTGACCTCAGGTGCTTGACCACCTTGACCTCAGGTGCTTGACTACTAAAACTTGCTCTGAGCAAGTTTCTGCCCTTGCCACAGTCTGCCACTGTATGCCATCCAACCCTTGCAACCAAACCAGAATGAAGATACAAATATTTCAACCTCCCCAATTTCTCCCATACCACCCCATTGTTGCATTCCTTCTATTGGCTTACTGCAGCTGTCTGTGTCGTATTTAAAAACACTGATACTTGACAACAAAGGATGGTGCCTGCCTACCTCATGGCACTTATTACACCCTGATCTACACCACACTCCCTCTAAAAATTCTAAAATTCAAATTCCTTTAAAATCCATCTATCCTTCCTTCCATCTATCCATGTTCATGATAAGCTCCACGAAACTGACCAGGATAAAGCAGTTACTGAGGACGAATGCTTCAATAAATGAACAAATTAGACAATATAGTATTTCTTATGAGATACAGTGCACAAATAAAGCTAACTCATTTTGAGAACCCAGTTACATACCTACATGTAAACATCCATGTTACGTTTATTAGGAACATTTTTACTTTTTCTCATAGAATATGAAGTTTAAATTTCAATGGGTTTCTCTGGCAGCCAGTGGACATACTCAAAGTCAAATAAACTCTGCAATTTAACAGCTTTCCATTGGTCATTTGAATGTCAACTGATATGAGTAGACAGAAAAGTAGAAAGTATAAGTTGCAGACAGATTTCAGATGTACTATATGTTCAAACAAGCACAATCTAGCAATGGTCACATATGCACCAACAATCTTCCTTTGTTCAACCCTCTGTCTTCCCTCTGTTCAACCTGGATGCTACAACCTTGTATCATCTTCCCTCTTTTGCAGCTCTTCATCAAGTTAGGTTGAGGAAAAACTCTCCAACCTAATCAAACGTTTCTTGAACACTTTCTAAATTGAACAAAAACAGTGTTTGCTAAATGTTAGCCTCTTACACTTAAGCTAACAGAAAACATGAAGGTCATAGTTTCTTTCTAACTGCCTAGGGATACCCCTAAACCTTCTAAAACTTAGAAGTAGTCCCAGTGTTTTTTTCTTTACTAGTTGCTACTAGTTGCTTCACAGTATTTGAAAGTTGGTTACAGCCAGTGGGCAGTTAATTCATAGACATACAAAACTAAGCTTCTTGTGCATTTATGGCATGTCCAAATACATTTTTGGTAGTTTAACAGGGGGAAAAAATCGAATTTTGATTCTCTTCTCAAGGAAAAACAAAGTCAAAATTCTTAGCCATGCATCATGCCTGTTTGAACAGTATACTGGGTTAGACTTGGTCATGAAGGTTCCTCTCTAACACTGGAAAAAAATAACTCAGACCGTGCAGTCTAGCATATAATAACACACATAGGTACAATTTCAACTATTATTACACATTTTTATTATACATTATTTAAGATACTGCTTCTATGACTACTACAACTATTACTACTACTACTACTACTAATAATAATAATAATACTGTAATATTCTCTGCACACAAATAAGAAATGTTCAGGTCACAAGTGTAATGATATACTACATCTTTACTTATACATCTCTACTTCATCTTTATTTATAATAATATCTTGTGGTAGGGTTTAGTTTAGAATTGGTAGTGCTTGAAAACAAATATTCAAAAGGGTTAGGATTAAGGGTTCTCTTAATTAAGGTTACCTTAGATATAGCTTAGAATTTGAGATAAGTTAGACTGATTCCAAATAGACTTTTGTAACTGCTAGTTATGATAGTAATTAAAATAACGAGTAAATGAGATGTTACCTAGCTAACTTTCCTTTATTAATGGCTATTCATAAATAGTTCAGTTGACTTTTAATGTATAAACTTGTATATAATATATTAACTTATATATTATTCCTTGATTTGCTAAGGATAAGTGCATGCATTAATTCTTTGTTATGAAAGCATTAGTTATATATTAATATAATGCCTTTTTTATGGAAGTTATAGTAAAATTGTAACCATTTAAAAAAACATAGCCTTTTGCAAAATGCTGTGTCTCTCATCCAATTCATTTGTTAATTAATGTAATTAAATATTTGAAATCAGACCTAATTTACCAGTTGCTAACGATAATAATGAAGACAGTTATTCCTTGGGACTAAAGTGTGCTGTCCTAAATTCCAGTAGACCAAAGATTCACATAAGAAATGGAACCTTACTTGACTTCTGGTCTTGATTTATGGTTAACACCTTGAGCAAACAACCACTCCCTCCCATCTATCTCTTAAATTAAATCTAGCTATCAGCAGCAGTGTGCTGTCAATATTATCTGTTGGGTTTTAAGTACATTAATGTATGTATATTATGTACATTAATCTTGGTGTTTTCTTTTGTCTTTCTTTATGGCTACATGGAGCTACACATTGAGAAGAACAGATAAGAAAGATGTAGATAGAGAAAGCATGAGAGGGCTTATTATAGTGTTAATATAAGTTATAATATGACTGCTATTGTTTACAAGTTCACAAGAATCAGTTATGATCTATATCTGGGAAAACCCATAGTTTAATTATGCTTTGTTAAAATGGATCTGTTCAAGACAAGAAAAGAAATTCCCACAGTGCTTGGGTGTGTGCATGCATGCATGCATGCATGTATGTGGGTTGAGGGTGGGGGAATATTGTAGCCTGTGTACGTGTATGAGTGCCAGAGTTCATGGTTGATCAAGTGAGATTGAGACATATATGGAATACTTGAGGACGCACACTTTTACACACGTCTCTGCTAGAACTGAAATTCAGCATGAAGTTCAGCATAAATGTTTATGTCAAAAATATGTATTCATGTAAATATCAGGAAAGAAACACGTGTATGTGTGGTGTACATAAGAAGGTGTGTATGTACATGTGAGAAAGAGCGAGAGAGAGATTGAGAGAGAGAGAGAGAGAGAGAGATAGAGAGAGAGCGAGAGGGAGAGCAGGGGGTGAGAAAGAGTGAGAGAAGCAGATCAGTAGTCAGTGTGGTGTTTGTGTATGTGTGTGATATCTTACAGTGAGAGGTTCAGCAGGAGAGGAAGCTGACATGCAGTGCAGCATTTGTTTGTGTATGTGTGTGTGTTTAGAATTGGATACACACATGCTGGGCAGCGCTTTGAAGTGTAAATGACTTTCATAGGAATTGTGTGTGTGTGGAGTTGGAGCTCACAGTGGATTTCGTTACCGCTTACTGGTGACCCACAGTTTTCTAGGGCTCAGGTGCAAACATTGAAAGGGCTTTTATGATTTCAAACACAGGGGGGCGCTCTGCCTCTTTCCTTGAACATCCCACATGCTCTGGACTGGCAGACCAGATCTCACCAAAATCCACAGAACAAAATGGACAGAATTGAACTACTTTGACAGCAGCAAAATTTGAGTCATTCTTCTTTTGGTTTAACTGTTCTAACTGGGTTCCTGGTTTTTAAAAGGAATTTTGAAAGCACTGCTAGTACAGACAAAGATACAGGGATGAGTGCACAGAGTGCTGTGTTTATGGGCACTCCCTGAAGACTCATCTGCAGAATACAAGCATGTTGGAAGCATGGAATACTGACCCAAAACACACAACATTGGAGTGCTACTTTTTTCTTTAGCCTTTTACTTATGTTGTAATGATGACAATTCTGAAAGCTTAGCTTAGTTTAGTTGTTGTGTAGTCCAAAACATGACATATTAACTTTTTGATCAGGCAATTTCAACAGGTTTAGAGTAAATTTGGTGAGTCACAGTATCACTTTTATGACTAAGCTTAAAAATCAGCTAGTCTTGATGAACGTATGCAATTGTTATAACCAGGGATGAAGGATACTTGAGAAATTGTACTTTGATTCCATATTTAGGAAATAATGAAATTGAATACTTATTTACATTTGAAAAAATTAAATATATATATAAAAGAATCCAGTCAAATTCATCAGAACAATTGTGCTGTCTATCAAGTGCAGTGCTGCTCCTGTTCTGTAGTTTAGATTCCTTCATTTGCTACAAAAAATTATTGTAAAATGAGCTCCTAAGTTTTAAAACTCATTTTGATACTTTCAGGAATGGAGATGAGAGGTGAATGGAATTGCACGGATCTTTATTTATGGGAACAGCAAGCAGACACCATTCAAATGCTAGGCACTCTCAAGGTAAAACACAAGCAGCAGCACAACAGTACCAGGTAAACAGGGATATTAGAGGACAGACAAAGTTCAAGGTCAGACAGGCAATGGTAAAACTTTGGCAAACTGGAAAAACGTAGCTCATGCAGAATCAAAGTCAAAAATACAATCCAAAGTCAAAACTGGCATACACTAGGCAGAAAACAAAAGCTTGGCTATGTATTGAGTAACACAATGTTTCACAATGCAAAAAGGACATTGGAGCTATAAATAAACTTATAAACTTAGGACAAACATAAATGCATAACAGGTGAAAAATAATAATCAGGAGACAGGGACCTAGGAAGTGAGGGCGAGTGCTGGGGATTGCAGTTCTTTGCAGCCATGATAGTAGCTCACTGAGGCTGCTGGGAAACGGAGTTCGTGGTAGTCCGAGTGCAATACACTGATGTGACAGATACACAAAACTGACTTTTTTAAACTTACATTTATCTTACAATCATTGTGGAGAGAAAGACAGTCTCAGTAAATGATAATAGATAATATATTCCGTTTACTTTTAGCAATGTTTAGGCCACATGTCCTGGATTACATTTGTAAGTGTTTATTGCATTATGTGTATTTTTACAATAGTGTGAAATTAGGAGGATGCCAATGTAAATCTTAAAAAAATGTTTCTCAAAATGGATGAAAGATCAGACTCACTCCAGACTCTTGCATTTATACTACACACATACGGAGAATGCACATAGAATAAATATTTTAGTCTGTGCCCACCTGGGGATAAGGCTGAGCTTTTTTTCCACTTTGAGAAACAATTATTTGCAGCTGTGCATTTGCTATTGTTGGCAGGATCATGGATTTTGTGTGGGATGCCTCTGACTGGCAGGTAAAATTGTCTACCTGGATTAAGGTTTAGTAAGTGCAGAGACATTTTACATGTTGCCCATTCCTGAGAACCAGAAACTCATGTGTATGGATGTATGGAGAGGTTTTCTAAGGTATCACAAAATTGTATGATGTGTGCTACCAATTGAAAGTTTCTGACCCAACATGTGTTGTTACAGTAATAGTTTATGCATGACCTGATGTGAATTTAGTTACAGGAGTGCTCAACCAACTCAATATGAGTTCAGTTATGGGACAGTTTAGGCATGCCCGCCTGAGCTGATAAGAGTTGAGTTACATCCATCCCACATCAGGGATAAATTTAATATTTTTCATTTTAATTTTATATCCAGATTTCTGTGAACCTGGTTTGTCCCAATGTCCATTGTTGGAAGCACCATGTATGTCAGGATTGTTGGGGGTGGTTTGACACATGCACAGGTAGGAGGAGGAATTAAAAGCAAAATGTGCTTACTAACACAAGGAAGCAAAAGTACAAAGTTGACAGGCAAACTCACAGTCCAAAACAGAATCACGATTCAGGCAATCAGCAGACATAGCATCAGAGGCATAACAGAAACATGGAAACCAGACAAGCTAAACACAGTCAAAACAAATGGGTATACAAAAGGCTTAGCAGTAGCAGGTTAGGGGTAAACCAACTAATGCTTTGCAAAGTCCCTGTGTATCTAGGAGTCCTTATATAGTGTATGTAATCAGTTTTAAAGCTCAACAGCAGAATGCAGTCAAGCTTCTGCTTACCTGGAACCATGATCCATGCTGGAACTTGTAGTGCTGACCTGAATATCCACTGCACAAACCCGTAAGTATGTGCAGTAGCGCTGAACATGGCGGAGATCACAGCGCACTTGCTGTATACGGTGAAATTCAAAGAATGTGTTTGTGCATGCATGGAGAAGCAAATCCATGATAGAACCTTGTCAAATTTGCATGCTATGACACTGATAAGACTGAGTCTGTGGAGACGGTTCAGAAACTGTGGAGGCTCCTGGCGCTGGCTCAGAATCTGTGAAGGCTGGAGCAGACTGTGAGACTGGAACAGGCTGTGAAACTAGAAATGACTCTGTTGCTTGAACAGGCACAGGCTTTGTAGCTGTTTCTGTGGCTGGAATGTGCAATGTGACTGTGGCTGGAGCGGGCTCGGTCTCTGCGTCTGTGAATGGCTGGGAGGCATGAGCCAGTTGCGAAGCTTGAACAGACTTTGAGGCATGAACAGGAATGGAATGCGAGTCTGGAACAGGTCCTGTGGCTCGAGGGATCTTTGGAGTGCAGGTTGCCTATTCTTCATGAATAGATTGTAGATCCACATAAGTACAGCGCCAAACTTAAGGGGGCTCTTCAAAAACGTGTGTTCTATGGTGATGAGGTACAATTCCCACCAGCATGTCCTCTGCTGGTTTAGGATCCACCAGACTCTGATAATACAGCATGCACTGAAGCAGGAAACCATTACGTGGAAATGCACAACATCGTAGGCTGCCGGGACATCGATCCACCTTCGTTGCAGCAGAAAAGTGGGCATGGTGTGTATGTGGCCATCCTCCCATGATCCTACTATGTCCCTGTTTTGGTGAAGTATCCATTCAGGGTTGTGGGGTGTGGTTGGACACATGCACAGGAAGGAGGAGGCAGTAAAAGCAAAACCTGTTTATTAACACATGGAAGCAAAGGTAAAAAGTCAGCAGGCACACTCACAATCGAAAACAGAATCAAAGTTCAGGCAATCAGAAATTCAAGGAATGCATTGCACATGTAGCAACTGGCAAATCCATGAAAATATATAAATAAACTAGAATTAAAATTGATAACAGATGCATGATACTTCCATATTAAGTACTACAAAGCAAAGAAGTTTCAAGTTCAAGTTCAAGTGGCTTTTATTGTCATTTCAACGTATACATGTGGTACAGTGTACAGTGAAACGAGACAA
>JAQQZU010024109.1:0-12274 GCA_030068025.1 Parauchenoglanis punctatus | reverse complement strand
ACCATTTTGGAAGAATGTGTACAAAAATATTAAATTAAATTAAATCAATTAGCAGTAAGCAATCAAAAATTATAGCAGTCAAAACCTATTTGGTGATACTCAATTTAATCTACTTTATTTGATGATAATAATTTATATAATAATAATAATAATAATAATAATAATAATAGTTTAAGTTTTATAGAATTACTTTAATTAATCTAAAAAGATATTTTTAAATATTTACAAATATTTTATTCATGAAAAATAATATGATAAACACCGAAAAAGAGAAAAGAAATCTAACTGTTACACATATTACAGTCTACAATTTTAAAGTGAAAATGCAAAATTTAAATCAAAATAATCAGCAACTTCAGAATTATAAAAACAGTAGTGAAAAAGATACCTCAATCTCCACAATATCTTAGAAAAGCACATTTTTACACAATTTGCAATTATATTGCCATATCATACAGTTTTATGCACCACTGTGCAGTTTTATAAGGAACTCACTGCAAACTCTTTGGAGATCTTGGCACAGTTTAGTTATCTAATCTGCATTAGTTGTCTTCTGTTTCAATTGCAAGCAATCACTGAAATCATGTTTGTATCTGAAAATTGGTCTGCTGTTTAATATTGCCCTTTCTTTAACGACATACCTTTAAACATAGTCACATACATTCGTCTCTGAGAGACACAATGGGCAGCACCTGAGACAAATTTCCAGGTTGTTTATTTTTTCTGCCTTGTGTCACTTAATATAAGTTAAAAAGAAAATCTAGCAGCAATTTTACAAACTTTAAAGCTTCGGTTAATGTTCACATCAGACATCAGAATGGGGAAAAATGTGAACTCTGTGACTTTAACTGTGGCAATATGGAAAAAATATTATATCACGACACATGAAGACATTTTTACGATACACTGATGTATCATGATATTTAGGTATAGGTTAATTGAAAAAACATCAAAACAGGAGGTATTACAAAAATACACTGCCTTAAAAAGACAAAAAATCAAATACTTTTAATAAATTCTTTAAAAAAAACATTTTTTTAATCCCTAGAATCATATAGCACAAAAAAAATGCATTTTTCAGAGTTCAGTACAAAATCAGATCATCTGCTTCCAATCAGTTTGTCATTGCTATTAAAGAATGCTCAAAAAAGATATCATGATATCTACGATATCTCTGAAAAGTGTATTGTGTCATCATTTATCACAGTATCGATATTATGTCATCATATCACCCAGCCCTGGGTAAGCCTGTGCCCATGATGGCCTCAGATTCCTGTTCTTGACTGACAGGAGTGGAACCTGAGGTGGTCTTCAGCTGTCAGGGTTTGATGTTTTGTGCTTGGTGAGATGCTTTTCTGCTCACCACGGTTGTAAAGAGTGATTATTTGAGTTATTTTAGACTTCGTGTCAGCGCAAACCAATCTGGCCATTTTCCTTTGACCATCTCTTATCAAGGCGTTTCACCCACAGAACTGTAGCTCACTCAATGTTTTTTGCACCATTCTGTGTAAACTCTAGAGACTGCTGTGTGTGTAAATCCCAGGAGATCAGCAGTGTCTAAAATACTCAAACCCGCCCAGCTGGCGCCAACAACCAACAACCTTGCCACAGTTAATGTCACGGAGATCACACTTTTTCCTCATTCTGATGTTAGACATGAACATTAACTGAAGCTCCTGACCTGCATCTGCATGATTTTATGAATTGTGCTGCTGCCACATGATTGGCTGATTAGATAACTACATGAATGCGTAGTTGTACATGTGTTCCTGATAAAGTGAGTCTACAGCTCTTTAATTAAGAGAGTTTTTCAATGGGGTTCAGGTCTGGAGATTGGGATGGCCATGCCAGGGTCTTGATCTTGTGGTTCTCCATCCACACCTTGATTGACCAGGCGGTATGGCATGGAGTACTGACCTGTTAGAAAATCAATCTTCATTTAGGGAACATTGACAGAGGATTGGACTCATCATTGAACATTGACAATTAGACTCATTAGAAAAGATGACCTTACTCCAGTCCTCTATGGTCCAATCCTTATGGTCTTCAGCCTGACTCTTCTTTGCTTCTCGTTGATGAAGGGCTTTTTTTCTAGCTTTGCATGACTTCAACCCCGCCCGCAGGAGCCTGTTTTGCACTGTCCTTGCTGTGCACTTAACCCCAGCTGCCATTTGCTTTTCATTTGTAGGTCACTTGTCATCCTACAGTTGTTGAGTGACATTTGAAAGAGTTGATGATCATTCTGGTCAGTAGAGAGTCGTTTTTACCCTCTGCTTGTCTGTAACTTTGTTGTCCCTAACGTCTGCTGCTTGACCTTGTTTTTACGAACTGCCGTTTTGGAAATTTTGAGGATGCTCACTGATGCTCACTGTATCCCTCTGCCAGCAAAGCCAGAACTGAACCGTTCTTTTTCTCACTCAAAACTTTCCCTTTTAACTATTTTGGCATGATGAATAAATTTTTTTTGTATTCCAATTAAATTTAAGGTGCTATTAGCACTGTTTCTGCCATCCATTCTGGTCCTATTGCAAGAGGATAGTGATGGCCACAGCAGCGGTTTTCCTCATTAAATAAGATTTGGTTCAGGTGATCATCTAATCAGTACCTCGTTAAGTAAAATGAGGTGTGCTTGTGTTGGAATTCCACCACAGACACTGGAATGAAATGGCTGCCATACATAGAGATGCTGATTTAAGAAAAATTGAAGTAGTCTCTTAATTTTTTCCCCAGAGATGTAGACGGCCAGTAATTAATACCCGATTCTATCAGTTTTCACCACAAGGGACAGAATTTGCAAAACGTGAACCGTAGATAGACGTAAGCTCACTGTATGTGCTTAAACACAAACAATACTGATAATAAAGATGATTCTGAATGCTTTGTAAGTATATTTTAATGTTAGGTATTTTGTATTTTGTTGATATCACCAGTGCGCTCTGAAATGCAGTGCACCTGAGATGAAGCATCTTTAATATTTAATCTTATTGTACAAACAGCACAGACTGTGCCCTAGTGAGTCTGTTGCCCTGAGGGGTGTGAGCTTGATGTATTTTTCCCCAGAACATTCAGTTCCAATGGCCACACACACCAACACAATTATGTGGGGTAACGCCATCAACTTGTTTATAAATATAGCTAGATAGATTTATTCGTACACGTTCACCTAACCCTAAACTTAACCTCAGCATCTAAAAAAAGCATGTACTCAATAAATCTAGAGTATGTGTGTGTTCAGGAGATCAATGCTGGACATTTCCAATCTTAGCACAGTGGGAATATGTAACTGTTTTGCCCCTGTGCAGTCATTTAGCCATTCCACATGAAGAAAACTGAAAGAGCAAGAAAGGTTCTCTGTGGATACTGAGGTTAGGGTTAGAAACAGGTGTAGTATTATTTAGTTAGACATGCTGTATAGATATATGAAACAGATATGCAGTTGTTAATGAAAGTGAAAAGTGTGCACTGGACAGCAGTGTGAACTTAGATGTTAAATGGAAATCAGTTAATCCTAATAATATTATTCTAAGAATGAAAAACCTCATAAAAGTGTGAGGTTTCTACATTGTTTTAATAAGAGGGCTTCTTCTAACATGTGATATTGAGATTTAGTTCCTTTTCAACTTTTCACCAACAGAATAAAAGTAAGTTAAAACTATATATAAAAGAAGAAGCACAGTAGTAACACTGTTACCTAGGGCAAAATGTACATTATTATGGTAATTTGTTGCTGTAAACCAGCCATCTTCTCCGTTTATACACTTGTCTGCTGTTGTGATGTCTACACTTTTGTCGATTCAGATAAACAGCTACAGTAGATGCTCAATTACAGGTTATTGCATAAACTGGGAAGAAACTGAAGCAAATATTTGTTCTGGATTCAGCTCACTGGGCTGAGAGCTACATTCATCTACATTAAGTATGAACAGTTTTGTTAAATTTTATGTAGTCCTGTGTGCAGAGCCTCTGTATTGTTGGTGTTATTGTTGCATTGTGGTTATATAGAATTAATATTTCATCTTGCATATTTAGATATTTCATACATGTCATATACTGTATATATGGCTCGAATGACATATTCAGTACAATAAAGTGACACTTTTTCCAGGGTTTCACAGATTTTCCTGTATGTTGTCCAATACCTAGCAAAACAGTAGGAAAGTGTATATGTTGAACCAATACTAATACAAGAGCTCTCCTTTAGATGTATAAAAATGCGCATAATGACATATTGAAAGAACAAATAAAATACCCAAAAAAATCAGGAACAATTGTACAGGGACATTGAAATACCATAGTTTAGCTACATCATTGAAGGTTACTAAAACAAACTGCAAAATATAGGCATTGCAAGAATATCAGACATGATATTGAAACAGAAAAGTAAGCAAAAGAATAAAGCTAAAGAAATCATCAACAGGATAAAGTATGAAATATTTTAAGCACATGCTAAAAATTTATATCAGTGATGTGTTTCTTTTTTCTTCCCCGTATAAGAAATCTGACTGCAGTATTTTGAACAAGCTGTAGCCTGTAAGCTCTTATGCTTTTTTAGCCAAGTAAACAAAGCATTACAGAAGTCTAAGCAAGAGAAGATAAAAGCAGGAGCACACCTATTCATTATGTGACTAAAGAAGAGGGGGTTGACCCTGAGCTGGATGAGAGTTGCCATGTTCTGCACCACCACTAGGGTGTGATAGAAACATGATAACGCAGTGGTGATGACACTCTGCTGAGAGAACGAGTCTACAGTACATCATAATGTCGGAGCACACTTTCAAACATTGCAGTGAGAGGGTTTAATTATTATGATAGGGATAGAATATTGTTATTGTTGCTCTGACCAGTTTCAGAAATAAAAATGAAGCCACATGGACGATAATGTGGAACTAAACTGCAACCGAAAACCTTTATTTACTGTTTCATAACTCACTCTCACACACTTTCAATAGTCAGAGATGTGGTGGATCTGGAGACTACACTGGGAACACTGGATATGGTGCCAGTGCACACATTAACACACCAACGAGGAATTTATCTGAGTCAATTCACTTACTGGTGTGTTTCTGAGAGGGTTTTTTTTTTAGGTTATTTTTATTATTATTATTATTGCTTAAGATCATAGATAAAGAAACAAGGCAAACTGAATATATAACACTGTTTTCTCAACAAACAAAAAAAAAATGATCAGGACATATGATAATGAACCAGTTCCCAGAAAAGGGATATGCTGAGTTACTTGTAAAAGAGAATCCACACAATGGTCAAGTGAGAGTAACAGGCAGACTATATTAGTGTGTAAGACCTGCAAGAAATTGAGGCGTAGTAAGAGTTCATGTTATTGATCATACTGCAGTGACACCTCATGGCAAAACTGAGAAACAGTATGAACTTTTAGTTAGTCCTGAAAACAACACCAAGATGTGTTCAGAAGTGTGGTTAGCTTATGGGAAAAACTATATAATGCAAGCTAATTTAGGGGATTTCACAGCAATAATGGTGAACACTTATAAATATTTTTGCTAACTGTATTGTCCCCCACCCCCACCCTTTTACCCAAAATTATGGACTGTTTTGTGTCTAGTTCATGACACATAATCCCAGTTTCATTTCCATGTTGTAACACTACAAAATGTTGAAAGATTCAAGCAGGTGACTACTTATTCAACACAATGTGTACATGTGCATGATAATGAATTACAAACTTGACATATTGGCAAAATTGATATAAGCCTGATGTGCGTCATTACATAAAATGAATTTGTAAGCTTTGAAAGGTAATTCAGGTTTCTACTATATGCAACCTATACTGTGTATACCTATGTTATATTAAAAAATGTGATTTTGGACCCATTGGGAAGTTAAACAATTTATTCACACAGGTCACTTTTATTTTAGATCATCAATACTTAACTCCTTTGTATTGAAAATGCCCATGATATACTTTAACTTTTTTTTGCTGATTGGTATAGAAGATAGCAAAAACCCTTAGAGTTTAAATGTGTTGGGTTTTATTCAGTATTTTTTTTTTTTTTGCCAATAAATTTTCAAATCTGTAAACTAGCATGCCTTTAAGGCTGAATTGAAGAATTTATACTCATGACAATTGTTCAATTTGTACAGTCGAGGTCAAATGTTTACGTACACCTAGGCTAAAGGCATTGACGCTCATCTCCACACATCATGTTTTGTTACTATACATTTCCTCCTGTGTTAAGTCAATCAGTGTATCTTTATTTCCATACAGGGTCATTTCAAAATAATTAACATGAGACAGATTTATTTAAGCTTTTATTTATTATACCAGACTTTCAGTGGGTCAAACGTTCATATTAGGTGCCATTGCCTTTTAACTGCTTGAATTTGAATCAAAAGCTTAGTGTAGCTTTCCATAATCAAATCACAAACATTTAAGTCCATTCCTCCAGACAGAACTGGTGTAAACTAGTCAGGTTTTGGGTCTCCATGCTCAGAAATGATTTTTCAGTTCAGTCCACAAATTGTCTATGAGATTCAGATCAGGGATTGTGATGTGAGGGTTTGTGAAAAATATTTTCACTTTGTTGTCTTTGAGCCTTTTGTTATAACTTTGGATTAATGCATAGGTCATTATCCTGCTGAAAGAAGCAGCTGTGACCAAGTTTTACCTTTCTGCCTTGAAGTTTTGCTTCAGTATTTCTAGATCATCCTTCATCTACTTTCTGAAGTACACCAGTCCTTTTTCAAGCAAAACATCTCCACAACGTGATGCTGCCATCTCCATGCTTCACAGTTGGATGTGAACACTCCATCTTAAGACTAGGTCTTCATGTTCAAGAAGGCCATTTTCTAGGCTATGGCCTTCTTGAAAATGTCAATGGTGAAGGAGGACTCTTAATGGTGACTATACATGCTTTGATACCTGATGCCTCCAACTCTTTCATCAGTTCCTTTGTTGTTGTCTTGGGGTTCATTTGACCCTTTCAGACCAATGCTCGTTCATCGCTGTTAATTTGTGCCTCTTTCCTGAACAATCCATTGTTTGTGTGCTCATAAGATTTGTTTTTATATTTTTCTACAATGGGCTATACAGATGCTATGTTTTTTTGAAAATTCCTCCTAATACTCCTTTGGAGTTCCACATTTCTTTTTCCTGAGGTCTTGGATGAGTTGCTTGTATGGTATCAAGGATGAAAAGGAACTAGCTTTAAAAATGCAATATCATTAGCCTAGGTGCATGTAAACATTTGGCCTCAATTGTAGATTTTGCTGATGTACATAAAGTTTTATAGTGGCCATGTTAACATTATAGTAGATGCCACCCCAAAATGTTCCTCCTCCCATTCTCCTAAAACTTTCTGGAGGCATCACTGTCTCTATACTGTTAGCAGATTCTCAGCCAAAATAAAAGAGATGATTGTATGCTTCTTTGGTGCATCTCATAATCAATTTTCTTTTAACATTATGATTGTAAAAAAAACATTTAGGTTATGTTTCAACTCCAATTGTGCATACAGATGCATCCATCCATCCATTATCTATACCGCTTATCCATCATGGTCACAGGGACGCTTGAGCCAATCCCAGCTGACTTCAGAGGAGAGGCAGGGAACACCCTGGACCATACAGAGCCAATGTAAGTAAATAAACTGAAATAGTGACTGGGTTAGCTGGTAACTCCTCAGTGTTTATTAAAATAACCTTGGCTCTTTGACAGCATAAACCAAGAAATCACATAAAAGGACGGGACAGGGAATAAAGCACAACACAGTGGTACATGATACTTTGATCAGTGTGGGAACAATCTGGGGAAACACATGGGTGACTAAGCTCAGCTGTGTATGTGTGTGCGTCAGTATGTTCTGGGCCTCTGCTTTTCTCTTCACAGCTGTTGTGAAGGATTATATTTTCCTGCAGTACATGCTGTATTTTGTAATAAGACCCAACGGGGGAAATTTCACCCTCATTCTTCTGCCTCTTCCATCTTCTAACCATATCTGAAGGAATTTACCCATAACTACAAGGGAGAAAGAAAAAAAGGTAAACAACTAAAGGGGGACATAAGTTTCATTTATGGTATTGTTGTTATTAGTTGAGCTCTATATGCTTTTCTAATGTGTAAAGCAAAACTATGTATGTTAAATAGTTTCCATCAGCTGCAGTTTTGGGAGTTGTCTCTCTAAAATTATCAACACAACATTGGCTTTCAGTATAATTACACATTAGGTAAAAAATAGTACAAAGTAAGGAGTAAACATTTATGGCATGCTGTTAAGCTCCCGAGCTTGGTTATTTCCCTATAACAGCATGTTCTGCAGTGTTTTATTCCTCTTATACCACAACAGTTTGCCAATGATTACAATTTTTTCAAATTAATTAATGATATGACACATTTTAGGGATGTAGTTGTGGAATGTCCATGAAACCAGTCTTATTCTATGTAAAATATTTTTTCTCATTTATTTAAAATATAATTTTTCTCATTGAAAGATAGTTAAACAGGCAAAAATAAAAAGCAAAGTGCTTAGACCTTCAGACTTTCCCATGTCGGAAAACATAAAGTTACAGCTTTACAAAGTGCTGAGACTCCTCCCATAAACATCAAATAAACGTCTCCAAGCCTTATCATACAGTATCAATGATTATATCATGACATAAATGATTTTATTTGTCAAATAACATGCTTTTTACTTCATTTATTATTAGACTTAGATTATATTTCACATCCCAGTGAATGAGCCGTTACTATAGAAACGATATGTATTAGAAAGAGCTCATTAATATGAACTTGTGCATTAATTTGAGAATTCAACAGTGCTGCACTACAATGACCTATAAAGCATTGTAAATGTTTTCACTCCATAGTATTTGGGTGATTTTTACTGGATAATGATCCACCATGCCTGCTTTGATTAAAAAGTACAGGGGGAGATCGTTTTCCTAGAATCCTCCCGTTATACAGGTATGGACTCTTGCATTATGATTGTAAAAAAAAAAACATTTAGGTTATGTTTCAACTCCAATTGTGCATACAGAGCCATCCATCCATCCATCCATCCATCCATCCATTATCTATACCGCTTATCCATCATGGTCACAGGGAAGCTTGAGCCAATCCCAGCTGACTTCAGACGAGAGGCAGGGAACACCCTGGACCATACAGAGCCAATATAAGTAAATAAACTGAAATAGTGACTGGGTTAGCTGGTTACTCCTCAGTGTTTATTAAAATAACCTGAGGAGGTCTGTGGTAGCTCAGTGGTTAAGATGTTGGACTAGTGATTGGAAGGTCGTGAGTTCAAATCCCAGCACTGCCAAGCTGCCACTGCTGGGCCCTTGAGCAAGGCCCTTAACCTTCACTGCTCACTTGTATAAAATAATATGTAGTATGTAAGTCACTCTGGATAAGGGCGTCTGCCAAATGACATAAATGTAAATGTAAACATTAGCAGGAAGCTGATGTCCCAGAGGGTCCTCATGCCTTTGTTACCTTCAAGTTTATGCTATAGTCATAACTGAAGTCCCCCAATTTGATCACAGTATACACCATTGTAACCACTTTAGGATAAGATCATACCAAATTTCTCTCTCTCTCTCTCTCTCTGGTCCAGTGCTAATAAAACTTCATTGCACTTTTTGTAAGCAGAATTAAAGCAAAATCATACTTAGTACTACTTATGTCCAATGTTAGAATGCAGACCTTCTCTGTGTTTATCAGAAACTTTGTAGTAAACACTGACCACTCCTAAATTGCTGGAAAATATAATTTATTGGTGCATACAATTAACCAATGAAAAAAATCAGGCTGAAATTGTCCAATATGAGACTATATAAAGTCCGGACCTCATCACAGGCATCATGATAATCATAATGAGGGCAGAGTCTATGTTTATACATGATTATATAAATGTTCCCTGGTCCAGCTCCCAACACACCTGTACCAGTTATTTGATAATATTCTCTGTGTGAGGTGTGTTATGGGCTTGTACAGAGGTTACATTATACATGGCTTGTACATGTGAACCATCTTGGTGTCCCTAAAGACTGGTTTGGGAAACAAAGTCCACATATTGTTTACTCCATATACTATACAACACCTCATGAAGGTATGGTTTAATAATTTTTTTTTCCCACTGAAACATTAAAGTTTTTTAACTATTCAGTTGTATGTATGAAACATCTGTGGTTTGGTAAGTGTGTTGAGGGGCATTTTCTTAATATATATCTTGGACCAAACGTCCCTACAAGGATATGACAATTTTGACCTTGCGGTAACATTTAGCTGGAAAACTGCTTTTCAACAACAACAACAATGACAAAAACAACAACACCAACTCTTATAACAAAAATGAATGGGGCCAAAATGTTTTCCTTTGAATTTCTGAGGTTAGGCTATGGATAGGTTTGGATTTAGTATAATATTAATAACCTGCAATAATAATTATCACAACGGACGGTTGTCACAAGGACAGTAGAACAAACGTACGTATGTGTGTGTGGGCATATGTGAAAGAGCCTGTTGAATACCATTAGCCAAGCAGCTTAGCTCCAGGAAAAATGAGTCATTAAGTAACCTTTATTATCTTACACTGATTGTCTTTTGTTGACATATTTCTTGTTCTAATCTGTAACTAAAATTTAGTTTCAGCTATTTGTTACAATTGTAATGTTTTAATTACTTTTATTTAGTTATAATAAACAACTGATTACTGTACTTGATATTTATCTGTATCATATTATTGTGTTATGTTACTGTATAGCTCCAAATTCAATAGTATTATTGTGTTTCTGCGAACGTGTCTATAGCACAGAGCCACTTTTCATTTGTGAACAGTTTCTTCCCACAGTGTTTGTGTGTGTGTGTGTGTGTGTGTGAGTGTGTGTGAGTGTGTGTGAGTCATCACCGTGACCTAGAGGGACAAAGATCATTCCATTCCATGGGGGATATGAGAGGGGTCACACTTTCTCTTTGTTCTCATCCTTTCCTCTCCTCTTTTTTTCATCATCCCCTCTTCATTTCCTCCTCCTCTCCTGGTCGCACGCCAGTTCCTCACAAATCTTCTATTTATCTGGCATGAGCCATGACATTTGGAACATGTTTCTAATAGCTGATGTTATGGAGAATCCATCGTAAAGGCACCCAGTTGCCCGATGACATCTTTGTGTTTGTGTGTCTGTGTGTGTGTCATAAACAGAGAGAAAGTGGAGATGAAATTTCTTGACAGCAGTAGAAATATCAGTGGAAGTCATGTAGCACTGGTAGAAGTAATGAGAAATAAATAGGTTTGACTTCAAGTGCATACTTCTGCAAAAGCATGAATGGCATTTTCTCAGCGTTAGAAGAAACCTGTACATGTTTAATTATGAAGCACTAATGAATGAATTCGATAATAAATATTTTTTAATGTGGGACTTGAAGGTCAATAGATTTAGTAATAATGTCTATAATGCTATGACTACATTGTGTACTAGCAATTGCGTGGCTTACAGTCATTATTGGCTGATGACCATAGAAGCCTCTTCCAAAGAATGACAGGTATTATTCATTTTTTTTTATTAAAAAAAAAAAAAAGTCAACAAAAGAAAATTGTGAATGGTCGGTGTTTCCATTGATTGATGTTATGTGATTAAAGCTGGGTTTTCTCCTCTCATGATAGTAAATCTCATGCCTGAGACGTGATATTTGGCATGGGATTTCGACAGCATCTGCTACAATAACAGTGGGAGTGTTTAATCGTACGTGATCAATATGTTTCCATTTCAATTCGAAATATTGCCTTGTCAAAACATCTGAAAAATCACCTCATGTGAGCTTATAAATTCAATTTGCAATATTTGCAATATTTGAGCATTTTTCTAAATTCACTTGTTTGCATTTATTTCAAATTGCTGATAAATTGCGAATAAAAGATACACATGAATTTTGAAAAAAAAAAAAACTCAAATATTGCGAAAAGGTTTATTCTAAACAAAGTATAAACTAAGCAGGTTAATGGAAACACAGCTACAGCTACTCAGAGTATATGCAGTATAAAAATCTTCTAACTTTGAATCACTTGGTTTGGCTTTTCATGTCACATTCAGTGCTTGTATTGTTATAATAGCCTGAATATGAAACTACTATTATTGCAGTAAAGTTAAGAGAGACAATGCCACTGGATTAGAAAACCTCTCCGTAGCCACATCAAACACTCTTAATCTGAACTGTTATCAGACAGCAACACTGTTCATCACACACAAGCCACAATAAAGCCAGTCTAAATCAAAAGGCCATGTGAGTGCATCAGTGCATCTAAAC
>JAQQZU010024108.1:0-12276 GCA_030068025.1 Parauchenoglanis punctatus | reverse complement strand
ACTTCTGTTGCCTATATGTAGCACCATGATCCTTTGAGAAACGTTGTCTCGTTTCACTGTACACTGTACCACATGTACAGTATACAGTGAAATGACAATAAAAGCAACTTGAACTTGAACTTGAACTTGAACAAATGACACAAAAATATTACAAGTGGTCATTTATTTGTGAGTGGCAAAAGTATGCGAGTCTTTACTTTCAGATCCCCTTGTGTACCAATAACTGTAACTAAATGTCTGTGGTAACTGTTGATCAGTCTTGCACATTGGCTTGGAGGAATTTTAACCCATCCTCTGTAAAGAACAGCTTAAACTCTGGGATGTTGGTATGTTTCCTTGCACATAAACTGCTCGCACAACATTTCTTTTGGATTAAGGTCAGGACTGTGACTTGGCCATTCCAAAACATTAAATTCATTCTTCTTTGACCATTCTTTGTTAGAAAGTGTTGTGTGCTTAGGGTCAGTGTTGGACTTGTGAAACATGATAGTACCACCTCAATGTTTTACAGATTAGATAAGGTTCTTTGGCTGGACTGCAATGTTTTTTCTTTTCTCCAAACAGTGCTTCTCATTTAAATGAAAAAGTTCTATTTTGGTCTCCATAAAATTTTTCCTATAGCTTTCTGGCTTGTCCACATGATCTTTAGCAAACTGTCATTGAGTAGCAATGTTCTTTTTGTAGAGCAGTGGCTTTCTCATTGCATCCCTGCCCTGCATACCATTGTTGTTTAGTGTTCTCCTTGTGATGGGTTCATGAACATTAATATTAGCCAGCTTCAGCGAGGCCTTTAGTTGCTTAGTTGCTTTAGTTGCTTAACCTGGGTTCCTTTGAAATCATGCAGACGATTACATGCCTTGCTCTTGGAGTGATCTTTGTTGGCCAACCACTCCTGGTGATTTTTATCTTTTTTTATATTTTATTTTTAATTTTTAATTGAAAATTATCTTGAGTTTCCTCCATCTGTCTGACTGTGGATTGGTGGAGTCCAAACTCTTTAAAGATTGTTTTGTAACTTTTTCCAGCCTGATGAGCACAAAGAACTATTTTTTCTGAGGTTCTCAAAAATCTTTGTTCATGCCGCAATACACTTCCACAAATGTCTTGTGAAGATCAGACTTTGATAGATCCCTGTTCTTAATATAAAACAAAAGCACTGATTCAAGAACTGATTGAAATCCTATTGCTTGAACACATCTAACTCTAATTTCACCTTCAAATTAACTAATAATCCTAGCAGTTCACATACTTTTCCTACTCAAAGATATGTAATACTGGATCATTTTTGCTCACTAAATAAATGACCAAGTATAATATTTTTGTCTCATTTGTTTAGTTGGGTTCTCTTTAAATACTTTTAGGATTTATGTGAAAATCTGATGATGTTTTAGACCATATTTATACAGAAACATAGTCAAAATTAACTGAACTTAAAACTTAATTAATATGTTCTCTGTAGTTTATTCAAGAAATTAGTCTACTATCAGAATGTAATCTACCCTATTTAAATAAATTTTACAAAATACCTGATGGGTACCAAAGCACCCCCCCCCCTCCCCTCAAAAAAAAAAGATGTAAAAAAAAAAAAAACAGTTAGATGCAAAAAAACTGTTATATGCGAGTAATAATTGATACTTGCATTAATATTCACTATATCATAATGACCTACATTAACAATGTTTATTCCAGACTAAAAATAAGTCCACAGAATTTAGACCACATAATTTTGCATAAATTAAATTGCTATATTCCTAATCAGCTGAACTCATTGTATGCCTATGGGATGCTTTACCCAGCCACTCAGTATCTTGTGATTTAACCACCAATAATAATGATGAATATAGATAATGCTTCATATGGGTCATTGTACATTTTTATACACACACACATACATGTTTTAATCTTATCTCACATATATAATGAACAGAACAATTATTGAGCTGTATTAGCTCTAGTTCAGTTTTCTTCCTCCTTCACACACACTAACCTCCAAAATGTTTGTGCAGGGGGTAACAAATGGTTTGAATCAGATTTTGGACACCAGCTCCATCTGTCCATCAAGTGCCATGGAAAGCCTAGGGGTAAAGTAAGTATATCTTATCATATCTTCTACAGCAGGGGAGGAGGGCGGACCCAAGGTGCTTCCACTGCCATGCATCACTAGTAGTAGTGTGATTAGATTCTGGCACAGTGGTAAACTATCTCCAAGCTAATATAAAAGTCCTAATGTTCCTATCTTGTGTCCTGACTATGTAAACGTGACCATCCTTTAATATAATTAATGTATTAAATTGATTTTTATTATTGTCATTTGGGGGCAGCACGGTGGTTCAGTGGTTAGCACTGTAGCCTCACAGCAAGAAGGTCCTGTTTGATCCCCGGGTCACCCAGGGTGCCTTTCTGTGTGGAGTTTGTATGTTCTCCCCGTGCATGCGTGGGTTTCCTCCGGGTGCTCCAGTTTCCTCCCACAGTCCAGAGACATGCAGATTAGGTCAACTGGCAACTCTAAATTGCCCATAGGTGTGAATGCGAGTGTGTGTGGTTGTTTGTCTGTGTTGGCCCTGTGGTGGACTGGCGACCTGTCCAGGGTGTAGCCCGCCTCTCGCTTGAAGATGCTGGGATTGGTTCCAGCTTCCCTGCGACCCAGACGGATAAAGTGGTGTAGATAATGGATGGATGGATTATTGTCATTTGTTTATGTTTTCAATCCTGTCAATACTATTTACAGTATTTTATGAAGTTCATTGGAAAAAAATATTAGAAGCCACAAATGATTCGGCACATTCCTGAGGTGTAGAAACAGCACAAGAATATTATCAATATCATTATTTTAATGATCAACAACTTAAATTGCTTTTTAATAACAGATGATAGGCTCACTGACTAGCAACACTGTTGCATTGAAAGTGTACCTGATTAAATTTTAATTGTACTGAATTCATGGACAACTAAGACATGGTCTGTATGGTTAACATGGTCCCATATTTGTAACTTTGTAACAATTCACATTACTCAAAATTAAATATACCAACAGTTAAGGTTAGGGTTGATAATGACAATACAAGACAATGACAATGACAATTACAATGACAATACCACTTTTTCTTTTCATATAACAATAGTGAAAGGTTGAGTATAAGCTAATACCAAAACTCACCTGATATTATTTTCTTTTAAAGCATAGTATTTTAATTATTAGTATTTAAATTTTTTAAATCATTTTTATCAGAGTGAATGATCATACAGCAAATTTGCCAACTGCATTTTGTATGTTAGAATAAGCTGTATAAGGTGATATAGAATAAAGATATTTCCCAAAAGATTAATTAGATGTTGAACAGCTCTGTCCTCTTTAGCACTTTATTGATTAGTGTTAAAGCTCGAGGGATAAGAATTGCTTTTGAGAAACAGTCTCTCTCTCTCTCTCTCTCTCTCTCTCACACACACACACACACACACACACACACACACACCTTTCACACCCCATCTCCTCTAGAGGAATTAGAAGAGAGACAAAAGAGTGAACATTCTTTATGTTCCATTGGGTGGTGAATAGGAGCGTTTCACGTGTCAGTAGAGTGGTGTTTCCTATAGATTCATTAGCCTTTTGGTCCCTCCCCCAACTCTACATGGGCCTCTCTCTCCCTAACCCTCTTTTCTCTTTCTTTTTGTTTGCTAACCACAAGAGCTTTTTTAGCATGAGCAATGTTTGTAATTAGTTCTGAGTGCAGTGTTTAAGCACGTTGAGCTGGGTATTCGTAGGTGCCGGTGTTCTCACAGCATCTGAAAAGCTGAATGCTTTGGAATGGACAAGTCTTTGTTGCTTTCAAAATGACAAAACAAAAAACAGCATAGAAAAAATACTTCTGGAAATATTAGCAGCCCTTTTCACTCAGGAGATTATTACAGATTCTTCCTGCTTTATTATTAAATGGATAATTTTAGTGTAGAATGTTGGAGAAAGTTTAGCATTTTGGACCAGTGCCACTAAATGTGATGTATTGTTTTTATTTTCATGGGAAAGTTAAGTCAAGTACCATCTGTAACTATTGCTGTTTAAGAATATTCATTTGATCTGACTTATAGACTGCTGTGCCTCTAGAGCACAAACTCCACAATTATTTAGACTTATTATCCATTTGGAAAATATCATACAAATATCAGGTAGCCTCTGCAGGTCTTGGGTTGCCTGTCCTGGGAAATGACTGTGTACATTTAGTGCCAGGCAGTCAAAGCAGTTCTTTATTTCATGAAAGGAGTTGAAAATAGGTTGTTTTCATTTTAAACAGGGAAGCAAAGACCATGCTTCACTACTCACACTTTTCCAGATCTGCCTTGATCAAGAGAAGCTGTCTGAACACTTTGTGTCCTTTAAAACACTAATGTGATTATGTCACATATTTTCGGCTGATTCCCACTGCTATCCGCTCTTTGTGTGAGGTCTGCCACTCAAAGCTCACTGTCATGCCTGCTAGATGTTTCTCTGAACAAATTCTGGTTCCTAGCCAACCAAAAGCAAATGGAGGTGTGTGTGGGAGCTTCGGTATTGAGATTTAAAGAAAAGAAAATCTACATTTAATGAGTCATTAATGATTCAAAAATTTATATTTTAAATAAAGTAATGAAATATGATAAATATACTTGATTCTGCTTTTTCAACTGATATAATGTGCAATTACCAACATGAGCCCTAAATTTCAGCAATAAACAACTATCTAGTCAAAAATATAATATATTATAATAATATAATATAAAAAAATATATATAAATACTTGTGGTATTTAAAAGAATATAAAAGAAACTGTTTTGTGCCATAGTGTGCACTGAAAGAGCACACATTGTCTGTTTCACATCATAATGGACATACTTCTTCTGAGCACAAGTACATAATATTCAGTACTGATACTTGTACTGTGCACTTGACCATCTGTAATTGGATAGAAACCTCTTTAATTTGATATAAAGACTGGAATTTTGTATTCTGCATGCTCTATTTGATAATTGTTTTTGTAGAATTTTGCCTATAAGGCCCTTAGCCTTATACCATACCGTACCACCTCGTGTTTCAAACTCATGCTTAAGGCACAGTAATAAACAATATTAGTGTACTAAAACATTTTCTTCCTTCATTTTCTCATGTAAATAAAATAGGAAATTTAAGCACAAAATTAATAATGGTGTTATTAAAATTCACACCCTATCTGCAAGTGTCATACCAGCATCATAGCATCAGCACCAGAGTGAGAAGATAACTTATTCCTTGTGTAGAATAAAGGGCTCAGTCTAACTTACAAAAACTAGTCTAAGCTTAGCTGTTTGTAATAATACACTAATGAAAACATACTTAGGAATTCCATAATTATATTATGGAATATATACTCCATTTATGCTAATAGATGGAGTACTACATAATGGAGTAATAAATAAATAGAATTTATTTAAATTGATTTTCCCAGTTTTGATTTTGAATTTGATTTATTTAAAAAACTTTCCTTTTTCATTTGCTCTCAGTCCCCCAGGCTATAAAAGTAGTTACTTCTTTTAACCACTGTTTCCCTGGAGTATAAATATGATGTTGCACACATGTAAAGGCCTTCAATCATCCATTACCACAAAAATTTCAATACAAATGAGACAGATGGTTGGTGCAAAACTCAGCTAATGGATTAGAAACATAACCATACCATTTTTTTTAATCAAATGTATAAAATGAAATTAAGCACAATTAGGGCCACAATATCATGTCTGGAGATTTTTTTGCCAGGAAATGGGCCCAAGAGCACATTGTAGCCCCAAACAATACTGGACAGTGAAGAAAGAAAAAAGAACCCAAAAATCACAGAATTAGAATTAATTAGTCAATTAAGCAATTAGTTTATTGGATTCTTATGATTGTCAAGTTTCAAAACCAATTGTTAAATGCCTATTTTCTATTAAAAAAATATAACTTCACCAAACATCATTAGAACTTCAATTGACATTATGCATTGTAGTCAGAGAAGACCAAAATGAAGCTACAGTACCTTCCTGAATCATTGACACACATGAACAAATTTGATAGAAAATGAATAACATGCAATAAGTAATATTTTAAAAGTCCACTATGTAGGAGTCAACCAATTGAATGCTGCCCTGCCTTATTCTTCATTTCCTAGAATGTATTATAACATATGGTAATTGTCAGATGCATAGTATACCTCCAAGTACTGCGTTCACATTCCCTTGCCTTTTCCATGCTAAATAATAAGAAGGAGTGTACATTCCAGGAAATGTATCATGAAAATTCAGCCCAAAACTAGTTTGCCTCTGCCAGTAGGTTCAGACCTGACCTTTAAACAAGATGATGTTTCAAACATACCTCCAAATCAATAGAAACTGCAACACAAAAAGGTATAATACAAAAAAGTATAATAAGTATGTTCACCAATATTTTTTTTTCCAGAAAATAAGTATAATATACATACAAATTCACCAGCTAAGAGGCCCACCAATGAAGCTGACTATTATTGGTTTACTTGGAGACGCAAATCCCACTTTGTCTATATAATTACTTACCATTTAGGGAATTCCACCCAGAGCTAATACATAAGCAGGAAATGGTTTGCAGACTTTTAAATAACTAACTTCAGTGGGATAGAACAAAATATATGTTGCTGTCCATAACTTGGGTTGACACTAAAATCTCTGTGCAGATCCCACAAGGCTCTCAGGGATTTAGTAGTACCAAGCTGGCATTCTCAGAATGATTCAACAGTTAATATGTTTCATTAATTTATCCTTTATACTGGATGTCTCCATATGTGAAGGAGCTTTAATCTATTTTGTAGATTTTGTAGAAGTCTGTTTTGGAAAACAGTGAGCATAGCCAAAAAAGTACCCTTGTGACTTTTTGAAGGCCAGGTACCCATTCTGGGTCCTATTATGTATCTACTTTTTTGGGACATTAGGGGCCACAATACACTGAACTATTGATGTGTAAAACATTTAGAAATAAGATAAAGAATACATTTTTGCCTTTACAAAGGATTATTCTGCTGCTTACAATGTGATACCTCACTAGGTTAAACTAGAGATTAATTGTTTAAAATGACTGCCTGCTTCCCAAAGTTTGTTATTGTAGGCCCTGATGAAGAGGCTTGTTTATTAAAAAGTTTATAAATGTAATTGAGCATTGTGTCACACTATTTTATTTTTAAAGCTTGTTGTTATATATTAGCGGTATATTTTATTGAAAAGGCTGTACCAAAGACTGTAGGTTTGATATATTGTTAATATTACATTATAAAATATTAAAACATTATATTAGAAAGTTGTACAATATTATATTCTCATTTGTACTTCTCAGTTATTGAGAAAAAATCCCAACTCTGAATAATAGTTGACAATACATGATAAAATGTCAGTGAATTAATGTATATAGCATATTTAAAGAAATATCATTTTGCTTTGACCCATATTACTTAAAAGGTTTACACACTGTATATACTACCTAAACTAACCCATTAGCTTCCCCTGCCCAATTATTTACAGTTTAAATTTTGTATCAGAAAAATATGCATAGTCAACAATACACCCAAATGGCCCTTTGTGTTATCTTGTCTTTTTGTGTCCCTCTAAACTATACAGTCATGATAGGGTAATATTCATGCCACTGTCTTTATGAACAGCAGAGTGGTGCAGATGAATGTCTGTATTAAAGGAATGTTAACAATGTTAACAAAATGTTAACAATGTTCTGTCTGTTGTCAGTTCGCAGTATGGAAAAAAAACTCTTTCCATTCCATGTTTTTAGTGGAGTTACTTCCATTATATACAAGTCAAGCTGATTACAAAAAGCATACTTACAACATTTCCATTGTCAGACGGTCTTCTGGATATTAATAGATTAGCTTGAAACCATGTCAAAAGAGCATTGCCCTGGTATTGAAGAGGATCTCTTGCTGCCTTTGTAATTCATCAGAATGGAGATGATGATATACTCCGTATCTTTGCTACAGAGCATGAGAGGAATAAGCATGGATGAATAAACACAATTTAATAGCCTGGGCCAACAATGGAACATTAGTACGTGTGTCATCATAACACCAGGATTACAGCTATTTTTATTTTTTAAATTTGTGTTATGCCACTTTCTAGGTTCAACAGTGCTGCAAGCAAATTAGCCACTGCTAGTAGATCTCATATGACTCAGTCAGTCCATCCCTGCAGGATTTAAAGGCTCAATTAAATTTTTCAACAGTGAGTCCACCCAGGACTCAGTGACAGATCTCAAGTCCACATTTGCACCATCACTTCTCGTTTTGTCATTCTGACTGTTAGCCTCTAGCAGCTTTGTTTGAAAGTACTGTGATCACATGGGTAGGGGAGGAATGAGGCTGAAGGCTAAGTCCCTGTTTAAGACACCATGAGCACTGCTGTATCAACAGACAGGCAATTTGAGCTTGCTTTATGGTCAGTTGCAATCCCTGAGCTCTTGTCAGTCTGCAGTAAAGATATCATCAGTAGTAGAAAGGGGACTTAGGCCAATACCTGGGGCCTTAAAAGGCATTACTATCATCCTGCTAAGCTATGGTACAAGCACAGGTCACAAGTGACTGGTTTGAAAACACATTAAGTTTATTCTGTTCACTGAATTTGTGTGTGTGTGTGTGTGTGTGTGTGTGTGTGTGTGTGTGTGCTGACATGCTACACTAAACATGCATTTGTAACAACAATACACCAGTCATTACTCCTGTCAAAAACACAGATTGATCTCAGAATGTTAATGACAAGTTTCATGGCCGTAATGTTCCTTGTTTGAAACAATTTGTTGGTTATTTGTTCGGTATCAGCTGCTATTGGCAGCCTTATTATATCTCTCAGCTTTACCCATGATATGTAATTCACTTCCTTTTGCACAATGTAGTAACCTTGTATAACATTGCTGGCTGTTAAGACTTTTTGGATACTGTGATTTTTCACTTGCCGATTCACATAAAATAGTCAAAATGTGTGTGTGTGTGTGTGTGTGTGTGTGTGTGTGTGTGTGTGTGTGTGAGTGTGAGCGTGTGCATGTGTGATTTGGAAAAAGATGTACAGCTAGTCTTACACATTTCACTCCATTCCTTTGAGGTATAATATGCACATTAATTTATGTATTCATGCTAAATTTCTCATTATTTCACAGTTAATCAAACTAAGGGAGTAGATATAAAATATAAGATATGAATGTTTAAACACAGTCTTTTCATGAAGCTGTAACCACTATATTTTTCACATTTTTTCACATTTGTTTTCCTTCTGCTCAGCCTCTTCCTGAACACCGTGACCAAAGACAGATAAAAAAATTATCAGTTGTCATAAGATTATTCCACACTAAAAGAACATATTGTATTTGCAAAGGTGACATCATTTTTGGCCTTAAAGTCATCTTCCTGGAATTTGCCCTCATCATGGTTTCAGTTCCTCTCATCTCGCAAATCAGGGGCCACACGTCCATTTTCCTGCCTCTCTAACTACCAAACCCAACTATCTCTCAACCAGACTTTGTTTCATTATTAGCTACTCATTAACTGTAGGCCGTGATCATGGTCTTGTCCTTGTCTGTTTCCTTCTATTTGTTTACTTCTTATTCATTTGTTTCATGGCATCAGTCCCAGTGACTGTCTTTCCTCTGAGGTTTTTGTTCCCCCTCCAGATTCTGCCTATAACACCCCCACCCTCCCAACCTTCCTATTTGTGGATCCAAGCTCTCTCTCTGTGTGTGTGAGCGACCGAGAGAGAGAGAGAGAGACAGAGAGACAAACATACAAAATCTTCAAGCCTACACGTGGAAAAGTAACACTAAATAAAATTAAATAGAAATCTTCAGCCTGGGGTTCACTTTGAGCAGAATGAATATCCACGTGCAACTACTCAGCTAAGATAAACTTCATTTGCAAACATCCTCAATATTTACTCAACATTCCTGTTGCTGACAAGAAGTACCCAGTTACAGTTTTTCCCACCCATCTCCCTCCCACTTCTGACTGAATTCCCACCATCATCTTTTTCACTTTTCTTGCTTCTCATTATCTTTGGTTTAAATTCAACACAGAACCTCCAGTCCTACAACAGCTCAAATGCAAGCAGAAGAAATGTTGGCTTTGAAGCCCCACATGCATCATGCCAAGTCAGTTCACTCAGGAGCCTTAAAGATTAGTAATTAAGCTTGAGCTTGTATTTTTTAGACATCATTTAAAAAGCAAATGTCATCATTCAATATTTCTTAACTGTTTATCTAAGACTTTGGATACCAGATGTATGACTTGAAAAGTCTCGAAATTGTACTCCATGTCTGTGCCATTTTACAGCAAGTAAATTCAGTTGTAAACAGTGATCTAGTGATTCATTTAAATGTTTAACTGTTGCAGGGCAAATGTGCTATTGTCTATGATTAGACTGCATCCCAATTCAGTATACTTTCTTAAAAATAAGCAGATTTTTTTCAGCCAAGCAGGTTTAAACCGTGCTCGGAGAGCAGTATATTTAGCAACCATTCAGTGAAATCTCACTATTTATGCCACTTATACACATAGTATATACATTAATGTTAGTATTTATACTAAAGCAGAATATAAAATATAACATTTCCGGTAAAAATATGTTGCCAATCAGTATGGAAATCACTACACCCAGTAGTGCATTATCCCAGAGTTTGTTTCATTTGTCGAATTTGAAAGCCCGTGTAAGGTCTCCAAAAGATAACATGTCCTTTTCTGTGACACTGTGTCAGTGCAATACATCTCTGAGCACCTGTCTAAACTAAAGGCTGACTTATTCTTCTGTGTTAACTCTAACTGTAGGTACAGCATCGATGGTCGCATAGGGTATATATATACGTGTATACTTGCACGTAAGGTGTGTGTCTCCTCTAGGAGGTTCTGAGGCATGATACACATCAGAATTTATTGCTTTGATGCACAGAAGAAGAGCAATGTGACTTCTGTGTTTTGCTGTAGAAATAGTAATAAGAAAATAACATGAACAAAACATTGTTCTGATACAAATTTCCTGGAGAAAAAGAAAACTTGAGTGATTAATTATAAACCAGATTAATTCTCACTGAAAACATTTTGGAAGTGTTTTAACTCATCTCTATGTAGTACGAGCAGCCCGAAGCATTTCCAAGACTTTTTAAAACCTTTTTACAATGATAGAAGAAAAAAATTCAATTTTTGATACAAAAACAATAAAAATTCAATTGGCACAACACTTCTTTTAAATTCATACATACACCCACACATAGGAGAGAGAGAGACAGAGACAGAGAGAGACTAATGTGCATATGAAAAAATAGACACCAGTTCTAGAATAATTTACTTCTCTGGTATAAAAATGTATTTCTATTTTATAGCTTGCATTAAACAGGCAAAACAAAAATGAGAGTGGCACTGCGACCAATTTTTGGAGAGGTGCATGTTAGGTTATGGAGTAGGGTATGGCATAGGGTACGGAGCTATGCCAGACCCTACGGCGTAGGTTCGACGCAGAAGCAAAAATTGGCCTTAAATTTTCAAGCTATGACCTTTCATTCTTGTCAGTCTTTGTTGAACTTGGAGCCTGTTTGTCATATCATAAACAGTTAATGTTAACATTCTAACAATATTGCTTGCAAATATCTGTTTGTTAATACAACAGATTGCAAGAGACATCTCAGTTCTTCAATGAAGACCTTTTTGGAATTAAGTGTGAATTCTCACCCCCACCCCCTTTCCTCAGCTTCAGCTCAGGAATGCAAATGCCTTGGGCCCTAGACAGTCTCTGATTTATTTCACCCATCTTTCCTTACACTCATCTGCCTTTGCCCTTGCATTTGTGTCTGTTCCTCATACCTGCGTTACATGTATCCAACCCTTGACTCCACTGTATTCCCCAGGAGGCCAGGCAAGGATACTCCCTCACCTGCCATCAGAGATATCACAGAGAACAATGCAATAGCTCACCAACTGCCTAAGGTCAGGACGGGCAGTGCGACAGCCAGGACTGCCTGCTCCCAAATCATAGCTGCCAGAGAAAGGTTTTAAGAAATGCTGTGACAACATATGCCATTAAACCATGTGGTTATGGCATACTTTGAACCAAGCAAGGTATGAATTATTCCTCTGAATTTAACCCATCCAAGCAGTGAACATACAACCCAAATTCCAGAAATGTTGGGCCATTCTTTAAAGTTGAATAAATTGAAAACTAAAAGACTTTCAAATCACATGAGCCAATATTTTATTCACAACAGAACATAGATAACATAAATGTTTA
>JAQQZU010024107.1:0-12281 GCA_030068025.1 Parauchenoglanis punctatus | reverse complement strand
TTAGAGTAGCCAGTTGACCTAATCTGCATGTCTTTGGACTGTGGGAGGAAACCGGAGCACCCGGAGGAAACCCACAAGAGGTTGTTTAATTGACCAAAAACGAGGATATGTTCTCTTGCTTATAAAAGGAAATTTCCTTTGAGACGCTGCTCAGCCAGGCAGCGAGTGCAGGGTCCATTCCATCCTCACATCATTCACGTGTACGTATATGAGGTACTCTGTTAGTTTAGATAGGCAGGTCAAATTCCAACAATCGTTACTGTTTAACGTTGTTAAATAAATGGTACAAGTTGGACCTGTTTGACCTGATTGTCCTACATCTCCAGCTTTCACACAATAAGGTGGATTGTTCTTGGCAGTTATAGTTGATTGACACAGTCAGATTACCCAATACTGGGAGTGTGGATTTTTGTGGTCCATTCGACCAGATGATTTTCCTGTTCGCTGAAGGACTCACAGACTGATCCTCATTACGCAGACCGCACAGGTCACTTGAGACGTGCGTACACTAGGCAACACTTGCCTTTGACAAACTTAAGACTAGCTAGAATCTTTGCTAGAACATTTCACAAAATTGTGATTTTATAAAATTCTGCCTATTGAGACTGTAAACTGTAATCCTTTTAATGCCCCGCACCTTTACAACATCCCCCCTTAAGGTTTTTATTAAGAATAGCAGATCCGGAATATTCTTAAGGGTGGAGCACCATTAGCATTATGTCTGCATGGGACATTCGTAGCTCTTCTGTTTCCATCCAAATTAGCCTGATGTGGTTGTTGCATGAGCATTTATTTGCTTATGTTTGCTCTGTTGCTGAGAAACGCTGTTTTGCCACAAGCTCGAGGTTAGGCTTGCCTATATTGATGGAAGCCAGACACAGTGCGGTGATTTGTAGCAATTTCCAAACCCAAAAGTTTGTAAAAGAACATCCTTGGATTTGTCTCAGAGCCGTCCGATGGGAGTTGCATCTTGTTGTGTCATCTGTTAACCTGGAGAACGCCGTGCTATCCTATCTCTGAATGCTTTTTATCTTCATCGTTAATTGAGGGGTTTTCTCTCCTCTCTTTTTCATACGACGTCATGTACTACATAAAACTTTGTTGCCTCACAATTTTTGACATAACCTTGACATAAACGCTCAAGCATTGCTCTATAAAAGGTTCATTCCGTCTTTATAAATGTGCTAAATGTAAATCTCAGGAGGCTTCCGCACGATACCGGTGATTCCACTCGATTCATTTATGCCCTTTTTATATAGTTTTTGTGTCGCGTCAGAAGGTAACACAGACAAGATGGCGCCCTGAGACACGAAGCAATCTAGTGTTCTCCTAAGCTAAACCACCTGCATGGTGGTGTTTGTCCTGCTGAGTTCAGTAGCAACTGAAAACTCGTAAATAAATATTGGCCTTTAAAAAAGTCTCGTAAATACACAGGGAAGGTTATCTTATCCCAGTTGGGCTAAAATTTTCAGACTGCCAACGTATTTCCTTTGAAAACAGCAGGTCTGGAGCGGAGAAGGGCAATGCTGGGTTTTTCCACCCAGTACAGGTGCTCTCAGTTATTTTATTTGCTATCCAAATCAATCACAGGTATTTGTTTTTGCGCTGTCAGTAATAAAGCCTGTTTTTCCTCAACCACTTCCTCATGGTACAGCTAGCTCTTCCCATCACACAGCAGGTACAGTGTGCTGGTTTTTAATCAACTCTGGATTTGCGTAACACCATGACCCTGATGCTCAAAGGCAGCTGGTTACTGGTGTGTGTTAGCTAGCTAAATTATCTGTGCTGAACTATCTAAATCATTTATTTGTGTAACACTTTTAACAATGGACTTTGAAACGAAGCAGCTTAACAGAACTATATAAATTCCACTTATAGATTTCTAAACGTATCCCTAATGAGCAGGGCTGCGGCGACGGTGGCAAAGGAAACACTCCCTGAAACGACATGAGGATGAAACCTTGAGAGGAACCAGAATCAGCTTATGGTTCGGATTCTGAACTGTTCAGGACGGGCAGTTTGATTAGGAGGGCGGGACAAACGGGTCCTATAGAGCATTTGATTGGACACAAGTTGGAAGCCTGATTTCCTGGAAATTATAAATAGTAAAATTAAAGTAAGAATATTTACAAAAGCTTATTTAGTTCTCTGATGCCAGTGGACTCATACAGAAAGCTCTACCAAAAAAAACACCAAAACCATTTTGATTTCCTGTGGCTTTAAGACCTGAGCCTGTTTTAGGCAACTAATCCAAACACTTCTGCTGTGATCACAGTTTACTCTAGCTGTGGTTTTCGCTGTGGTTTGTTCTCTGTTTTCTGTTTATTCATTTACGCAAACAGTAATTAGACTATATTGTCATCACAAGGTATTGTAGGTCTGGTCTGTGGAGAGACACGTTTCCCGTTGCCTTGCATATTGCTGTGGGGTTACTTTGTGCTCCTTGGTTTTCTATTCGGCTCTGTGTTCGATTTGGTGTGTTTAAAAAATCTACTGTAAAAAATTCCGTCTGCAGGTTTGACCTGAAATAAACCATATGAATATTTGCTGTGTCCTCACCCACCCCTGTGCTGGCTCATTCATAATGTTCAAATATTATTCAGTGGAGGATAGCTGCCATTGGATCTTCTTGCAGTAGTTCTTTCCGATCACGTGTGATTACAGGGGTTTTTTTCCCCCAGTAACCCTTATACAGTGATGGGCCTCTCTGTGTCTCTGTTTGGAAATCTGTTTGGAAACAGAATAAAATGAATAAAACACCGAGTACCTTGCTGTTATAGGAAAATAATCAGTCACAGGGTGTTGCGATGACGTGGTGTTGAAGTTTTTCTTTACTAAAGTACATGTCGTACTTTTTATCCTTTTATGGTTACTTTGACTTTATTTTTAACGGATTTGAAATGAAGCGCTCCTTAACACTAGCAAGAAGAGTGGTGCTTTACCTTTATTTCTCTAAAACTCTTAACCGTTAAACAAATCACCTGAGAAGAACCGTCACAGGCATCACATCGTCTGAATCATCGATGATTCGCCTTAAAATGCATCATTTGTCTCAGAAGTCAGAATTCATACACAGAACGTTATAAAACAGCGAAAAAAGCAAACAGCCTGTGTTTTTAAAAAAAAAATCAGCAGCCAAATCAAATTGGAGCTATTACTATCATCATTTAAATGTTTGTTCGTATTCAAATTCGGTTCTAACGTACAGTTCCTCTGCGCCATGTCAGTACCCTTTAAGAGCTTGTGCTTGGGCACATCCTGTTCTGCCACTTTTTTTAACTGTATGAAAAGGGTCTTTTAACAGAAACAAAATGGATTTGTGTTCTGACCACAAAACCAGGGTTTGGCACACTACATCTGTTCCACATTCCTTAGTACAGCAAAAACGTTGTTGACATCCAGAAAGAACAGACCCTTCCATTAAAATCCCCAACCGCTTCCTATGGCCCCATAAGATTCTGCAGAAGTCAGCTCTCGTGAGTCGGCCAGAAGAAACAGCAAGAATACAGACAACGCTTGTATTAAAGGCTTGCACCTGCAGGTGATATATCACGATACACCCAAATACGCCCAGTATTAGACTAAACAGAGTCACCAGGAGGCAAGCTGTTCCTTGACTTTTTTGTAACGTCCTGTGTGAGGAGGCAGGACGCGAGTGCGTAGACTCTGCGTGGACTACATCGATGAAGGGAGATCCACATTCAGAAACGCTAACAAGAGCAAGAGTCGGAAATACCAGACAAAGAAATAACGCTCAGAAATGCGCAGTACAATTGGCAAGACTTCACCAAACAAGAACCGAAACAACTGGGCATAAATAAGAAAATGAAACCCAGAACAGGCGAACACATTAGAGTAATCAACAGAAGGAGAGAAAGGACTAGAAACAAAATAAATGCACGTTGCAAAAATATAAACAAAAGCACAGGAATAACAAAGAACAAATGTAAGCTTTCCATTGGAAATTTGTGACATTTTAAAGGTAATACAACACATTTACCTTAATAAATATACAATTTGGGAATTTTTAATCGAAATGTATAAAATGGGGTGATTTACCGCAGCCTGCAAATCACTTTAAACTTTAATACATCTGATAAAAGGCAGGAACGTATATTTTCAGAAGCTGCTTTTTTCCATTTCAGGACAAAATCATTATTTTATCAAAGTTTCTCCGAATGTCTGTTGGCTTCAGTCTGAACTAAACCTAAAGCACATCCTTTCAACCATCAAGGTTTATGTAATGTCGAGTTACCAAGGTTCTTGTTCTGAATCGTTTGGAGGTCTGTGGAAAGCACCTGGTGTATTTAAACAACTCAGAACACACCGATGGCGGTTGCCATTATGCAGGAGTTTGCCTACATTGTTGTTTTGCATAACAATAAAGAATATGAGAGTAAATTAATAGCTATGTTTTCTTTGTCAAAGCAAGACAAGTCCATGGATCCAGCTTCTATTCAGAGCTTGAGCATGTCTTTTCTTGCCCATTAAGCCATTTTAATATTAATGAAAACGCGTGGCCTCCGGATATTAATCTCTTCATTTCGCCCTACATGCTGTTCGTGTCAGGAAAGTGAAAGAAGCATTCACTTTATTTCCTGACATTTAGGGACGATTTAGGACTTGTCTTTTGTTGCTGCAGTGTTTGAGCAGCTGGAATGCCTCTAGTTTGTGTGGAGAAAAAAGAGGGCAGGTGTGGACTTCAAATATGAGCGGGACACGGGACACAAGGACACCGTTTATACAGGATGAATGTGCAGCATGCTGGGGGGAGTCTGAGGTGCTGAACGCTTAATGCTACACATTATAGGCATGTATAAAAATCCCCTCCCAGAGCACAGTGACACTAGAAGACATAAGCAAGACGTGCACGAGCAAACTGCAAAATAAAGAAATCTGAAGCGCGTAATAATTCCATTTATGTTTCTATTTATTGTATTTATCTCAGTAAATCCCTGGTGGGTTTTTATTTACTCACATTTTCTGTATTTGATGTAATTAATTAAATGTAAAATGCTCTGGCTACTGGATCGAGATGCACCATATGACCAAGAAATCTGTAATTCATTTTTTTCTGGCCAAATTGCATAATCAGTGTGGAACTGAAAGCCAATCCTTCCAAGACTGAGAGCAAAACCAAGAACAAAACGGGGCCTTAATGAGAACCTTGAGGGACACCATATTGCACTTTTCAGGCATTTACTTTAATGGTTAGTGGTGTGGGAATTACCATCTAAACCTGGCAAGAACTCTAAAACGAGCATGTTTTCAAACCTGACCGCAACGCTCCCACTGTCAGTGATGTAAATGGAACGAGGTCCACAATATGTCTTACTTCATTTTATGTACAGTGTGCAGGTCCTCGGTAACATGCCACTGTGCAATTTTATCATATTAACTTTAAGAGACTTCTCATTAACTTCAAGAAAAATGAGAGACTGGTGAGAGAAGGACTGATTATAGCTGAACTTGCTTAGCATTAACCATGATATGCCATTCATTACTTAAATTAAAAATCTTTTGGCAAATTGCTGAGGTTAAGAGGAATAAAACACTTCAGGGTGGTAAAGATATTTCCGCTCCATCACACCACTACGTCGTGGATTAGTTTCCTATAACAGCACACCCCTAACGGTTTTATTCCTTACGCCAGGTACATGCCAGGTGTGTGTGTGTGGAAGGGAGTGAAGTGAAAATATGGAGAAAATGAGTTTAAGTCTGTGTCTCTGCAGGCTTTCAAGTGAGCGTGCCCGCAGGTCGAGTAGTCGCGGTCCGAGGTCAGCCGGTCATCCTGGGCTGCCTGTTCACCCCTGACGCCGACCCATCATCCCTGGTTGTCACCTGGCAGCTGGTGGCGAGTTCCCGTGTCGTCCACAGCTTCTATCACCAGCAGGATCAGCTGAACGTACAGGACGCGCATTACCGTAGCCGCACGTCGCTGTTCAAGTCTGAGCTGCAGAAAGGCAACGCGTCGCTCAGGATCGAGCCGGTGGAGTCCGGAGACGTGGGGGAGTACCTGTGCACGGTGGGCAACAGCAAGGGCACGGACAAAGCCCGGGTGCAGCTGGAATATGGAGGTATGAAGAGTTGAATAATGTTCAGGTAATAAGTAACTATGCTGGAATGGTTTACGATCAACAGTTCTTGGTAACAGACTCAGACTCTTTGGCTCGGACTGGTCTTTTCACTTCTCTTTCTCTCTTTTTTTATACCAGTCTAAAGGTTAGGAAGCTGGGAAAAGTTCAGAGCCCTGCACCGTTCTTCCCATTATGGGTTTCCTGCATTCCTCAGATGCACTCGATACAAAAAACTGGTGCCTGAATTGGAGCGGTCACATCTTAATCTCAAAGCTGTATCACTTTCTTGTAATAACTGAGTGCGTGATTAGAACTGATTCAGGTGATATTACAGTTTCAGTTTGATGACTTTAAAACACAGAGCAGTCCTGCAACCGCAGAAATCGCAGCTGTACAAACACATTAGTGCATATTAGTGCCATAACTATTACACAATTATATAATACATTTTAAACAAAGTTAATTATAAGCCACATTATCCTTTTGCATTAACATCCTCAGTCACAACCACTTTATTTTTAGCTTTTTGTAAATGATTTATACGAAACTGAACCTTATCTGATCATCATGCCCACATATTTGGTTTGGTTATATACATGCCCACAGGTAGTTTGGTTTTAGTGAATCCTATCGATGTGAAATCAGTTCTTTGTGTGTGTGTGTGTGTGTGTGTGTGTGTGTGTGTGTGTGTGTGTGTGTGTGCGCGTGCGTGGTTATGTTAGCTTTCTACACAGAACCGAGCTTGAGAATAAACGTGAGCTGCTCCGCTGTCACGCTGCTTTACGAGTCGGAGGGTTTCCCAAAGCCGGAGGTCAGCTGGTTGGGAGAAAACGGCGAGGTCCTCATTCACCACACCGAGCTCAGCGGGGACGCAGGTGGAGCCGGTGGAGCCGTGGGACTGTATCATCTAAAGAGCAGCTACGTGTCTTCCAGTTCTTCCCTGAAGGTCATCTTCAGCCTAAGGAACCGGCTCCTCGATCAGGATCTTCTCAGACCTGTCAGCATCACATATGGTAATTAATCCTAAAATAAAGAACAGAACGAATTGTGTACGGAAACCCGAGTGTGCTGCAGTTAAGGGCAAACGGGTTCCTCAAGGGTTCTCTGAGATTCCTAAAGCGGTTATAGTTAAACGCTAGGTTGTAAGGGTTCTACATAAAACATATATGGGTTTCTCCAGGGAGACAAATGAGTAAACACACACTACAAGCTTCTTGACACAATTAACATTTTTTTAGCATGCCTGACCATATGTGGCTTTAATCAAAGACACCCAGAATGGGCGCATGGTTCTCTTAAACACTACTCAGTTTTGCTTCCTTCAGCTTTGCTTAGATTTATTCCCCAAAACAGTCCTTTTACTGAATATAATCCTCCAGCGTCATTTTGCCGCTCTGCCTACATGACGACGATGGCGATGATGATGATGATGAGAACATGTGCTTTGAGAAAAATTTGATCTGAGGATGAATCTGCGTTGCGCTGACAAAGCAAAGCACAGAGAACCACAGAACGTGTGCCTTGTTCTCTCCAGAGTCTGTGTCCAAAAATCTCTTTATTATAAGTCAAACATTCCTGTGATGAATAAAACACTTAATTCTGCGTCACATGATGAATATGCCTCGAATCCCACGCTATGACAATAATAACTCAAAGATACGTTTACAGTCATGAAGTTGAACTGTGATCCTGCGTCTTTACTTCAAAATACTAAGACTAATACTGATACTCCTGACGTGTACAGCTTAAATAAACCCAGGACACATGATAGCGGTACAACTGATTCCAAAAATGGTTGCGTCTTGCAACACTCTCCTGTTAAGCAAACAGATGTTTTTGAAAAAATGTTTCTCAAATGCTTTGAATCTCAGATGGAATCCCATGAGGTCTTTTCAACACTGATGCCAATGTCGATGATGCCAAAGTTACTGTACACTGTTTCTGTACACGGGAAGGTACGCAAAGCGTGTGCTGACCAGCTGCCTGGGCTCTTCGTCTATATTTTTAACCTCTCCTGTCATTAGCCACGATCCCAACCTGCCTAAATCCCTTCATCCCTGTTCCAAAAAGCCTCTCCCTTTACATGATTATACAGTAATTATGAAGTGCTCTGGGAGACCGACCCCTGTTGTGCAAATCATCCTTTCCCTGAAGTCTGAGTTAAGGATTCCTTAAAAATCAATAAAATTCCATAAAATTTGAGAAAAACAAGATAAAATAAAAAAAGATAAGAGATAAAAATGTTATCTTCTGTCTCATACTTCAGGACTCCGTTAAAGTTTATTAAACTGTTGCACATAAGAGCTTAGCAACCAAAATAAGCAAAACAACTTCCCACATTCATTGTTTCACGTCTTGCTGTTATATAAGGATCAAATTTCCTTTTCTGTAGACATGTTTTGCCTTCCTCCGAAAGTATAATCTTTTCCTCCTCTGAACGATTTGGTTTTCTTGCCTTCTTTCCTTCTACTTTTTTTTTTAAATAGGCCAACCTTGTGAGCAGGTTATCACAAACAGAAAACCGTTTCCATGGAAACCGCAGAAGTTTACTGCTGGAAAAACTCTTTCGATGCAGGAAATCCCTAAATGGTTTTCCTTAAATAAGGAAACCTTTAAGGGTTTCTGTGCAACAACATTGAGTAAATAACTCGTCTAAGGAAAAACTGTGCTGTAAATGTAAGAGTCATAATTAAGGTGTTTTTTGGAACCGGCCCCTGGTCCCACAGCACACCGAAACCAGCCTCCCTTCCACTTTTCAGCCACATCGATTTGCTTACAGATCCACAGAAGAAGGGAGCTATGAAAGGTTGCTCAGCGTTTAATACCGTCATTCCAGACATACTAGCCAGCAAGCCGTCTGAGGCCCGCCACTTCCTCCTCATCTGGATTAAGGACTTACTCACAAACCCAAAAAATGTTGACCTCGCCTCCACTTTCACACTCCGCACAGGCTACCGCCACCATCATCATCAATTTCGCTGATGCAAATACACTCATATGAGGGAGAGATGAGTCAACGTACAGAGAGGAGAGACTGCGTGGATACAGTTTACATCTTCAAATTTCTGGGTGTCCACATCTCAAACAACATGCGCTTTTCTGCTAACATGGCAGATGTCAAAAAGACACGGCAGCGACTGCACTTCCTGAAGGTGCTGAGAACATCCTGAAAGGAAACTTTCTGATGGCCTTTTATCACCATTAACAGAGTGCTGGTACACCGGATACACAGCACCAGATAGGAGAGTTACAAACACAGTACACAGTTCCTTTCCCAAGACTATTAGTGCACTGAAGTCAAGCATGCATCTATAAGACTGACCACCGTTTACACCAGTCAGGAAGTAACATTCTTCTATACTTGTCCTCATTTATTAGGGTGTTGCATAAGTTTGTGGCCTAGTAAATATCTTTAATTATTTATCAATATGTTGTAGGTAGTTTATCAATCAAGAATGAAGCTCGGCAAGGTTCATATCTGTGATTGCCTTCTATTCTTACTCAACGGTGGAAAAACTCAACCGACGCAAGAGACGGAATTTGCAAAGTTTACAGTGCGATCGCTGCAATCAGCATTTCTCTGGTCAAGAACTGGTTCGCTAAGTTTCAAAGAGGCGAACTCGAGCTAGATAAGCTGAGAAGTGGCAGACCAAAGCAAGCGGAAGACGAGGAGCTGCAGAAACTGTTGGACGGAGATGCGACACATTCGACTGGCCATGTGTCCATGCTTACTCACCGGGCATAGTGCCATTGGATTTCCACATGTTTAGGTCCCTGAAACATACATTCTCTGGCCAACATTTCAACAAAGTCGAGGATATACGCAATTGCATGGATGAAATTGTTTCCTCAAAACCCAAATCCGACGGTTTTTATTCCTTGCCAGATAAATAGCAGCGGGTCATGGAATCTAACAGCGATTACCTTGAAGACCGTTCCCTAAGAACAAGAAATAATAGCGCGCTTTTGGCAGGTGTGCTGGAATTCACTAACGTTTACAAAAAGTTTGTTTTCATTTTTCTTTTCCTTCCTGGAACTATTAAGAGTGAGTTGTGCCATCCTGCATCCAGCTCCTTACCGTACATGCGCTTTTAAAATAAACGCACTTTTATGCAAATCGTTCCTCGTGGCTTTATTTCAATACCTTTAGAACGAAAAACTTAGACAAGCATCATTTTTTCCCAGTCTCTGAGGTTAGAGCGTGAGATCATGAGCACATCTGTCCTGCCGCAAGGCGTACTAGGGATGATTCTGGGTGTAAAGGAGAAGAACAGGAAAACACATTCCACTGCCTGTTCCAACAGGCATCGCAGGCGTCTAGAGGGACGCGGATCAGAATGCAGTAACCCTGGTGATAAAATACACAACATTTAGACATCAGTGTAGGTAATGTAAGATATGTATTTCCTTTTAAACCATAACATATCTGTCGCATCGCATTTCCAAAGTGGCCGATTAGATTCTTGCAGATATCTCTCTCAGGGAAAAATACTAAACTGCACCTTTCTTTGTCCCTTGGGAGGTACGCTCAGGGGAACACTATACCTGTCTATACCTTTTGTGTGCATCCTTTACATGGTATTGTGATGTGAAAAAAGCACACCTTTACAAAAGGTACAGCGTTGGCGCTTAAGGACTACTTGTAACCTAAACGGTACACAACGCACCCTTTTTTCGGGTAAATGATACACTACAGGTACAAACGCTTGCACCACGGGGGATAGGAACAGTTTCCGTGCATGCTTTTATTGAATTAATGTTATTCAACCTCTATAAATGTAGTATAAAAAAAGATCCCTGAACACAAAGAAACCTTTAGAAATCCTTTCAATGCAGAGCTCCTGGAAACTAACCTAAAATTGTTAGCTGCCATTCTACAGTATTATAACTCTCTTATTAAGAGTTACAAGGCACCTGTTGGCTTTATGGAACAATAAATGTCAAAAGTCTTAGCAGTACGTTGAACTGGCAGCAGGAGGTAATGTTGTAATGTCAGCAAGCAGGTTAATATTTAATAAACAGAACCGGTCACCTTCTAGGCTTTAATGTCCAGTTATCCAATAACGTTGCAGTGCAGAGATTGTATTTAGCATGACGAGCTCAAGATATACTCAAAGAAAGGGGAAAAGAAAATCAAGCATTTTGCCCTCATTGACTGAAAATGAAGCACGACTGAACCCTTTATTACTCAAAAAGGTAAACATGAATACTTTCAAACATGTACAAGGTGCTAATTAGTAGCTAGCAGAGCGAACAATAAGCGATGACGACGAAAATTGAAACGTTTCTCCGGTTAACACCGTTAACGTCAACATGTTAACCAACATTTTGTAAATGAAATTGCAGTGCATATTTGGTCATTTCTGCTCTTGAGGTTTTAAGAGAAGTCTCCGGTCCTCTCTGGACTTATGAAGCCAATGCACTGTTATAGCAGTCGTTAAAATGTTACCGCGGAAGCAGGAAATGGAGAGCTGTGATGTGTGGGAGCGCGTTACTGATTCACTTCACACAGTGATCGAGACAGCCGAGGAACGGCTCGTACAAACACACCTTTCTTTGCTATGCTTAAGTCAGTTAGGGTGTATACGTTAGTTCAGTGTTGTGTGTGTGTGTGTGTGTGTGATAAAAGTCAGGGTTTGACTTATGTATGTTTTCATGTCTTCGAATCTTCCACTGAGAGCTTATAAAGGGGGGTTTACATGGCTCAGAGAAATCCTTTACAGTCATATCAAGACATCTGATTAGCTCATAATTATAAAAATTACTAAAATATTACAGCAATGCTGAAAGGTGAAACTAGTAAATATACAGGAACCTGCTGGTAACTGAGCTGCAGCGAAATGTGAGATTACAATATCACTCTGTAATGATTCCAGTTATTACTTTTTAATGCTGGATGATTAGAACGTACCGCTCCAGATTAATATAGATTGATGTTCATATTTACACTCCTGGGCAAAAAGAATGAGGCAAAGCCAATATCGCAACACATGAAGCTTTAATGGTCTGAACAGCAAATTATTGGTCAGGAAAAGAATGAGCAAGAGTGAAACAAATAAAGTAACTCGGCGCGCTGCAGCTTTTCCCTCGATGTCCTTTAAATGTTGAAGGCTTGTGGGGAAACTTACAGACGGCTTTTTACAGAAAGAAGAGTCCGTGTTGTTCCGCTCGATGTTAAAGTCTTCAAACTGAAGAGATTGTGGA
>JAQQZU010024106.1:0-12282 GCA_030068025.1 Parauchenoglanis punctatus | reverse complement strand
TTTTGTGAAGCTGCTTTGAGACAATGTCTGTTGTTAAAAGCGCTATACAAATAAAATTGAATTGAATTGAATATTTAAATGATTGTCATTGATTACCCATAATTTATATATTATTTAAATCACTTTATTACTAATGTAGAAAATTTGTTATTTTAGTGATGACTGAATATTATGGCTAAAATATTCTACTCCTCTTAGTAACTTGCCATTAATGCTATGGAAAGCATAAAGCACTCTATCATGTTGCTATAGGAAAATAATCAAAGATTAGATACTGTGGTGAAGCTGAGCTACCACCCAAAAGTTTTTTATTTTCCTAAAAGAACATATTCCCAAAAGTTTTATTCTTCTTATTCCACAGCCGAATTAACAGTAATTAGAATGGTTTATTCATTAAGAATGAAATGTTTTATCTATTTATATATTTATAAGTTCAGTAAAGGCAGTGAAACACATTAGTTCCTGTTACCATTTGTTATATCAGCTATGAAGCAGTTGTTGCCTCAACAACTGTTCTCTCATTTTTCTGTATTTTGAGTTAATAAGAAAAATCAAAACAGCATAAACTCCTTTGTCCTGAAGACTATCACCTGATTGAAAAGATACAGATTTACGTCTGACTGTTACAAAGCACTGACACAAGGGACTCCTTTCATAAATGTTAAATAAATGTCTCCTAAAAGAAACTTTACCATATCCATGATTATACATTGCAATTTGTTAAATAACAACATAATTATGTAATCCGTTTTTTTGGAAGCATCCACCCTCTGTTGTAAATCTTTCTGGATGACCATCAAAATGCAGTTTCATCAGAATTAAGATGACTGAAGAATCAGGAGACCAAAAGCCAGGTTATAATAAAATAGATGATTTATTGCATGCATGAAGACAGCCAGGGCATTATATAGTCTAAACAAGAGATGTACACAGCTGGCTTTTATACTGATGTGTACGTGCAAGAGAATACACTTTAGTCCATATAGCTATTGCCCATGGCTGAGATAGGAAAAACATAAGAAAGGACAAAACTTATGGCCAAAAATTATGACCTAAGGAACAGACACATGTGCAAAGGAACAAAGACACATACCAAAATCACATTAAATGTAATTGATCTTTAGTGATTAAATTATGTACAGTCCCCTCCAAAGGTGTTGGAACAGTGCCACATTTTCTGTCATTTTTCCTCTGTATCCACAATGGATTTGACAAGAAGCCATCAAGATGTGATTAAAGTGTAGACATTCAGTATTAATTCAAGGGCTTTAACAAAAATATTGCATTAACCATTTAGGAAGTACAGCCATTTATTTCATTTACTTATTTATTATTACAGTCCTTCCATTTCACAGGCTCAAAAGTAACTGAATGAACTAACATAAATGTAAATATAATCATCATTTTTAATACCTGGAAGCAAATCACCACACTCTAAAGTCTGGAGCCTATGGACATCACCAAAAACTTCATCCCTTGAGATGCTTTGCCAGACCTTTACTGCAGCCACCTTCAGTTGCAATTTGTTTATGGGTCTTTCTGCCTTCAGTTTTAAATGTGTATTTTAGGTGGAAAGCATGCTCAGTTGGGTTGACTGACTCAACCATTTAAGAATATTTAATCGCTTTGCCTTAGAGTGCTTTTGCTTTCACAGTATTGTGACATTTATGTGGTCGTTTATTGGTTTATTGGTGTCAGAAGTGGGATCATGGAGAGGACAACGCTAGAAGTAATAGAACTCACTCACCAGCTCGAAGGAGCAAGGCCAAGAGGGAGACGTCCTGGAGAGGAAGCCGCGCTTCGCAAGGAAGCAGAGCATTTCCGCGACGGCTCCAGCATACCTAGGCCGACACAGCAGCGGGGGATCTCCCGACCGCCAGCAGCGGAAGGTGGACGGCAAGTTGTCGGCCAGCGGGAACTGGCCACAGCAGGAAGTGGTGCGCCAGTGAGACTTCTGCCGTATCGAGGGGATGGACCGCCGGACTCCTATACAATAACCCAGGTCCAGATGGTAGCGGAGTTCAATGGCTTGTCTTCACGGCGGTGCAGGACGGTGGGCGATGCTGTGGGATGCTGTTTCCACTGCGGAGAGGCCGGGCACATTGCACGCTACTGCCCAGCCCCAGCGCCTGTGGAGCCACAGTTAAACTAGCGCTAAGTGGCGGATCACTACAGTCACGGGTGAAAGCGTGTTAATGCAGTGTCGGAGATTGGTGAACGTCACTCTGGGAGAGACTTTGTTGCAACATTCTTTTCTCGTGGGGAATATTTCTGATGACTGTATTCTGGGGTTGGATGTGCTATGAGAACTGGGTGCGGTTATAGACACGGTGGGCGGCTGTGTGCACTCTCACATTAATACTGCCATTACTGAACGCGGGGTAGCAAGAGTTTCCGGTTCCGGTGGCTAGCCGGAGATGTGCTAACCCGGAAACACCACGTGTCCTACAAGACTATGTAAGCATATTAAATGTTTATGTTCATGACTTGGCATTGTTTTGCAGCCATAGGACCTGGGAAACATTCAGTTATTTACACAATGATGAAATCCTCTTTATACCAGAATATTCTTGAAATGTGATGCCATCTGTCCTGAAGTATAAGCTGGACTAAAATGGTGTCATGCAATGGCAAAATATTGCCCAGCACATGCGCATATGGAAATCTGAATGTCTAAAAAAGAAAAAGGTGTTGGAATCAAGGTGTTAGAATGGCCAAGTCAAGTCTAAGTCCAGACCTCAACCCATTGATATGCAGGATCTTGTCAGGACCTGCTTCTCATGGCACACGCGAGTGCGCCCAATGAACTTGGCCGCTCGCGTAGTGCTTTTGAACTCTCCGTCGCGCGCAGAAACGCGCACTTCCGCGTTTTGGTGAGAGCGACGTAGGACTACAGCACTCACAAGCACACACTCTCAGCCTGATCATGTGACCCGAAATTGGATGCATCTGCATCCAATTCAGAGACAATCATGTCAAGTTTAAAAGGACTTCTGTATGCACTTCGTGTTTTGCGAAGCATTAGCTTAACCCCAGTTACTATTACCAAGACTTTATACTCGTGTTTCTGTTTCAAGTGTTTTGGACTCTGCTTGTTTTTGACCTTGTGTTGTGGATTACCCTTGATGTTCTGTTTGCTGTTTGACTGACCTTGTTTCTGTTATTGGATTTCTCTATTGCCTGCCATTTGTCTGTACCACTGCCTGCCTCATGTATATAGTGTATATAGTGTTTATAATAAACTCAGTATGAGTTTCACTATGCCATCTCCTCATCTGCACTTGTGTTCCACCAAACCCCACTGACGTGACAGAATGCTTTGCCCGACCAGGAACACAGTGGGAGAATGGGAGGATGGCCGAATACACACCATGCCCACCGTCCACTTCAAAGGGTGGGTTTTGGCACCCTGGGACGTTATGATGGAATGGAATATCCCCCAGGTGGATTTCTACTCCAATGCCAGTTCTTGTTTGAGGATCTGCTGGATCCTAAGCCTTTGGATGATATCTGGGTACTGTGTATGATATGATGGCTAACTGGACCTGCCAGCATGTTTGCTGAGAGTCTCGTTGGGACGGAGCACCTGTGCCTAAACACCCCCAAGGACTCCGGGGATGTGCTCAGGGTGTTCTATGAGGACAAAATGGAGCCTACCGCTCCAGAACCCCCTCCAGTGCCAAAAAAAGGAGGCAACCGCTTCAGAGCCCCCTCCAGTAGCAAAAAGGAGGCAACCATTCCAGAGCACCCTCCAGTGGCGAAAAAAGAGGCAAACGCTCCCGAGACCACTCCAGTGCCGAAAAGGGAGGCAACCGCTCCAGAGCTCCCTCCAGTGGTGAAAATGGGGGATACAGCTCCAGAGCCCCCTCCAGTGGTGAAAAAAGAGACCGAAAGGGAGGTTACTGCTCCGGAACCCATGCCAAAGCCCAAGTCCAGGTCCAGGCGGAAATCCAAGTCCAAGTCAAGGTCAGAGTTCATGTGTGAGTCCAAGTTTTTGCCGGAATCCAAGTCCAAGTCAAGGTCCGAGTTCATGTCTGAGTTCAAGTCTGTGCTGGAATCCAAGTCCATGTCAAAGTCCAAGTTTGTGTCAGCACCTGAGTTCAAGTCCAAGTCTGCGACAGTTCCATGTATCGCTCCTGTTCAAGCCAAAGTCGCTACTGAAGAGACTGTCCACTTCATGGCCACAGAGACTGTCCACTTCGTTCTAGCAAGTCCACAAGTAAGAGAGCCTGTTCTTCTCTCAGTAGCTATGCCTGTTCCAGTGGAAGTACATGTCACCGAGCCTGTTCCAGTCCCAGCTACTGAGCCCACTCCAGTTCCAGTCACAGTCTTGGAGTCTGCTCCTGTTACGGCCCCAGTCCAAGTCACAGAGTTCATTCCTGTCACGTCCCCAGTTCAAGTCACAGAGTCCGGTCCTGTCACAGCCCCAGTTCAAGTCACAGCGTCCGGTCCTGTCACGGCTCCAGTCACAGATGCTTCTCAAGTCATAGATGCGGTTCCTGTCACAGATGCTGCTCAATCTACAGATGCAGCGCAAGTCACAGAGCCAGTTCCTGTCATAGATGCAGCACAAGACACAGAGCCAGTTCCTGTCATAGATGCAGCACAAGTCACAGTGCCAGTTCCTGTCATAGATGCAGCGCAAGTCACAGAGCCAGTTCCTGTCATGGAGCCAGTTCCTGTCACAGATGCTGCTCAAGTTACAGATGCAGCTCAAGTCACAGACACTGCTCAAGCTACAGGTGCAGCTCAAGTCACAGAGCCAGTTCCAGTCACAGTCACGTTCACAGCCCAAGTCTCAGAGCCTGCTGCTGTTCCTGTTGCAGAACCTGCTCCGGTTCCAGTCACAGCCATGAAAGACATCTTGGCTCTGATATCTTTAGTCAAGCCTGCCTCACTGCAAGCTACTGCCTGAGTTCCTGCCAAAGCAAAAATTCTGCATGGGGTTCCCGGTGATACGCCTGAGCCTATGGGCCCAGGACCCCCGCAGGAAGACTGTGTCAGACGCTCCGGGAGTAGCGCCTTTGGGGGGGTTCTGTCAGGACCTGTTTCTCATGGCACACGCAAGTGCGCCCGATGAACTCGGCTGCTCGAATAGTGTTTTTGAACTCTCCATCGCGCGCACTTCCGCATTTTGGTGAGAGCGACAGAGGACTATAGCATCCACAAGCACACACTCTCAGCCTGATCATGTGACCCGAAATTGGATGCATCTACATCCAATTCAGAGACAATCATGTCAAGTTTAAAAGGACTTCTGTATGCACTTCGTGTTTTGCGAAGCATTAGCTTAACCCCAGTTACTATTGCCAAGCCTTTATACCCGCGTTTCTGTTTCAAGTGTTTTGGACTCTGCCTGTTTTTGACCTTGTGTCCCATCATGATTACCCTTGATGTTCTGTTTGCTGTTCGACTGACCTTGTTTCTGTTATTGGATTTCTCTATTGCCTGCCGTTTGTCTGTACCACTGCCTGCCTCGTGTATATAGTGTATGTAGTATTTATAATAAACTCAGAATGAGTTTCATTATGCCTTCTCCTCACCTGCACTTGTCTTCCACCAAACCCCGCTGATGTGACAGATCTTAAGAGAGCTGTGCATAAACAAATGCCCTCAAACCTCAATGTACTTATGTTGTGAAAATAGTGGGCCAAAATTTCTATAAAAAAATGTGAAAGACTGATAAACCTGTACAGAAAATGTTTACTTCAGGTTATTGTTACAAAGGTGGTTCTACATGTTACTGAAATATAAGGTATACTTATATTTTTCCACCTGGTATCTGAATGTTAGTTTACTTTTTGAGGAAGAATGACTGCATATTAAAATCTTTTTTGGTTCTGTAGTCACCTTAGGTTATTTGTTTGTTTATAGAAGTTGGTGAACCAAAGTTGTTACGTAACCCCTGATTAATAAAAACAGAATTGAAATGGGGTTGTATTTTTTTCCCTATGAGTGTATGTAAACAGGTTCTATGTTCTATGTAGGTTCTATGTAAGTTTCAACAGCTAGACACCTTTTTGTGTGCATGCATACACATGTTAATGCAATCACTTGGTGAACACTAAAAATGCCACTAGTAATGATTGACATTCCTTGTGGTACCTTTACCTTTAAGGTCTATGTTGCACATATGTCAGATTGACCCTTGTACCACTTACCAAAGTCAATCATCAGGTTCTTGGGTTTGAAATACCTAATCATTGGTTAGGAATCCTAAGGTCTGTCACATGGTCACCTTGGAATCATCTGGTTATCAGTGCATGCTGGGTTATTTGATTCAATTCTCTCAGCCATTTGCTGAGGTGATCGTTACCCAAAGGTACTGTTATACTATTTCCAGACTTCCCTATTGTCTGGGATTATCTGGGGAGGTATTAAGAGGTTTCAACACATGGGGGAGATTCCAATGAAGGGCAGGTGGATGAAGGGCATCTAGCTACTATCAGAAGCACTCCTTATAGGCTTAAATCTTGCCACATTCAAGAACCTTAGGTTAGTGTTTTAGCACACCTATGATATATCCCTCACTCTGCCCAACACCTAAAAGGGTCAATTCCATGAGTGCTGCTAGTTGGGTGTGCCATACCTTTCTGCTCATTTGTGAGAATATGTCAGACTGGGGAAAAATCCCACTGGGCTCAACCTAGTAGTGGGAACAATCATGTACGTAAATGTGTTCCATTTACATTTACATCATTTGGCAGACGCCCTTATCCAGAGCGTATGCCATTTCAATGCCTTGATTAGGCCACTGCAGTCTAATTACCAAATGATGTGTGGTGTGGGCATAGTTACAGGATGAGATTTACATTTGCATTCCTGGCAATTGGTAGACACCCTTATTTAGAGCAATTTACATTTTCATGTCATTTATACAACTGAGCTGAGTTGAGGTCAAGGGCCTTGTTCAAGGGCCCGAGATGGCAGCTTGGCTGTGCTGCGATCTTAACTCATGAACTTCCAATTAGAAGTCCAAAATCTTAATGTCTTAACCACTGACTGTTCCGCTCCACTAAGATGAATCATTGGTAGAAAGGCGTGTCTGAGTAAATTTCCCATGTACACTGAAGCACTTTCTCAACTTCCTCAACAGCTATATCACTGCCCCATTGTTCTAACACTGTGGTTAAGTGACTCTCTGGGAGGCTAAATATTGAAAGGCTCATTTGTAGAAACTCCATGTAAGATGGAGGACCTTGTTTAGTCTCTGCCACATGAGTGATTTGTGTACCTGACCATGATTATATTGTCAAATGGATCAGGTGGTGACAGAGTCACAAAAACAGGATAGGATGAATGCAAGTGCCAGCTAGGCTACACTACATTCTGAGAGGATAATGTGCCTTTTTATTTCTTTGTAATGAGAAATTTGTCAAAGAGGGTGATTAGCATCCCCTCTTGAATAAGACTTCCATATGATGTATTACATTGTCTGCTCCAGTTTTTGGAATCTCCCCAGTTTACTGTCATTGACCTTGACTTGAAGACATTGACTTGAAAAGCCTGTCCTTAAAAGGCAGACCCAAAAGGAACAAGATTTCAAAGTGATCAGGGCATGAATCATGCATTGCACAGGGGCACTGATGTAATACCATCTAAAAACAGACTTAAACTCAGACTCAGATGATGACCAGTCTTTCTGGAAGCATGCAGATTAGAATCCATTGTTCTGATCATTGGTACTGTCATTCAGACTGCATTCACTGTGCATCTGCTTAGATGGGACATGGCTTTCTTGGGGCAGTTGGTTGCCCAGTCAAGTTGGACTTTGACCTAAAGGGTAGAACTTTGAACTGGGAAGGCTCATTGGAAGGCTAGCTTAGAAAACTTATATGTTCCTGAACAATGGGACCATGGATGTATTTCTCATGCAGAGCAACAGGTGTGTTCTAGTCCTGTGGTTACACCCATACAAGAACATTTGACATTGTCAACAAGACCTACTGGTCTCAGGAGGTTGCTACCTAATGAGCAATGTTTTTGGCTGCAAAGTATTCCATTGGAAACCTTCTGACTGTCATGGCCAGGCTCTGAGAGATTATTTAGCTGTGGGGGAAATTTCTGTAGATATATCTCCTGTTCAGGTAAGCACTCCTGTGCCTGCTAGAGGTCTGAGAGTGACCATTTAATGTCTGGCCAGGGCTGACGAGAACTGTGTTGCTGACCTGCTATTGACCTGGGCTCCTACTGACCAGCTATTGACCTGGGTCTCCATTCTACTCTATTTGTTTGTCTTAAGACTGAAAACTGGTATTGTCCTTTCTAAGGCTTTGCTTGCCACAGGCTGAAAGACTAACCCTGGTATGTAGGGTGGTCTTGCATGCCCTTGGCATTTTCACTTTATAACCATAACTGGCCCAAAGAGTCAACTTGAGCAACTGTTCCTGATATGGATGTGGATGTGATGTGATGTGAGCAAAGCGTGTTGTCTACACAATCACAATAGTCTTTGACATGTTGAAATTTTACCTGTACTTGGTGCTTGAGCAGCATTTCTTTTTTTGGAAAACATTTGATGTCTGATGAGACTAATGTTGAGTCATTAGGTCTAAAGGCAAAGCATAATGTTTGGTAGAAACCAAATAGAGCACCTAGGTAACACCATGCCAATGATAAAAGAACACTGGCTGTAGCATCAAGGTTTGCTTCTCAGCAGGAGAAACTAGAAAGGTTGTTGCCAACACAGGAAACATGAATGAAGCCAGATATAATTTAATTATTTAGGAGATCCTGTTTCAGTTAGCCAAACATCTGTATTTAGCATGAAACTATACAGTATGCTCAAGCAGGACAATGGGCCAAAGCACAGGGCAAAAACCACAAAAGAATGGGTAAAATTAGAGGTTTTGTGTTGTGGGATTGCCAAAGATGACAGTTCAGACATAAGTCCAATTAAAAGTCTGTGGTATAACCTGAAAATTGCTGTTCACCATTTATAATCTAATTTTGAAAATTCTGTGTTTGAGAAAACTTGCAATTAGGAATAGAATTGAATTCCTGCATTGCTGCAAAAGGACAAGTCACCCTGAGTAGTTGAATACCTATCGGTTGTGCAATTTTTTTTAATTTTATAATAATAATAATAATAATACCTTTATTTGTATAGTGCTTTTCAAACAGGTGGCAGAAAGTGCTTTACATCATGATAAAATAAAATATAAACAAGAGGCATTCCAGAAATCTATTCAAATAAAAGAAAAATATAAAAACTGTAAAAAAGAAAACATTAAGAATATAAATATATACTTACATATTATAAGCATAAATATATATATACTACTGTGTAAGGATAAATATATACTACTATACTACTACTGTACTTAACATATACTACTAAACTGACCTTGCATGTTGAACACTTACAGTAGTTTTTAATCTTCTTAAAATACAGCTATTACAGGGTGGTGTATTTCTCGCAATTTATTAAAGCCCCATTATGTGACAGTTCGTACTTTTTGTTCATTCTTAACCGAAAATCTAATTTGGAGAAAATCAGCTGTAAACTTTGATGTGTAAATTGAAATTAATGCATAGCAACCAGATAGTTGTCATATTTAGTCATATTTATAAGTTGTTTTATGGTGATATATTTTGGTGACAGATACATTATAGACTTAGAAATGTATTTATAGCAAAATTAGAAAAACGATCAGTCAGAAGATCAGTCAGATGACAGAAGTAGGTAATTTTTTGAACAAACTTACATAGTTAAATTTTTACTCAGTAACAAGTTAATAACCAGGAGCCATGTTACTTTTTGGGTGTAGGCGTTATCTAGCACATGTGCTTGTTTAATTGACAGTTGGCATGCACTTAATGCAGTTTAATTATAAAATATGTTTTAATTGACAAAGCAAATTCACTATTCCCAAGTATAAAAAGCTTTGAATTAATGAAGTTCAGGATTTTCTAAAATCTCATCTGGTTTTGTTTATAGCATTATTTCACTTTCACAGCTCATGAGCAAAACTGAAATAAAATTCAATGATTAGTAAAAACTCTTGTCTTTTTATATAATAAATTAGCCCATAAAGAGATCCGGCTTGTGAATGGACCAAATAACTGTTGTGGTCGAGTGGAGATCCAGCACAAAGCCCAGTGGGGAACAGTGTGTGATGATGACTGGGACTTAAAGGATGCAGAGGTGGTGTGTAGACAGCTTGAATGTGGTAAAGCCATCAGCGCTCCTCAAGGTGCCCAGTTTGGTGAAGGAAGTGAACCAACCTGGCTGGATGATGTTCAGTGTGCTGGAACTGAGAGCTACTTAGATCTGTGCTTTCACAAAGGATTTGGTGTAGAGAACTGTGGACATGGTGAAGATGCTGGAGTCATATGCTCAAGTAAGTTGTCGTTGTTTTGCTTTATTTATTTTTTGTGGCAATATCCTGTTCCAATGGATAGTGTGAGGTAGCACATCAAATTTCAATGAGAGAGAATTCTGAGGCTAAAAATTACCCTAAAAGATTTTCATTGAAATTATTAATTTCCAGCCAGTAATTAATAACCCAGTCCTAAATTATGCCCCTAGGAACTCCCTTAGCAACCAAGACATACATCTTTGGCCAGTAATCTTCAGTAGTGATGTAATTTCAAAAAACAGCTTTGTATAATCCTGATTCCAAAACATTTGGGACACTGAGTAAAACATAAATTTTCACCAAAATTTTGGAACATGTTGCAGGCATCAAATTCAGAATGAGTACATATTTACAAAAACCAATAAAGTTTATCAGTTTGAACAGTAAATATCTTGTTTTTGTATTGTACTCAATTGAATATAGGTCAAAAAGGACTTGTAAATTATTGCATTCTATTTTTCTTTACATTTTACACAGCATCACAACTTTTTTTGGAATTGGGATTGTAAGCAAAAGCCACTGGGAGTACTTATCGAAGGTGACTGTTGCTATTTTCCTGTTCATCTCACATTCTTTTCACATTCAAAAGATGCCACGTTGTTGTGTCTTGATGTTTTGTTTTCAGCACAAAAATGTTATTCAGCACAAAACTTATTTGAATGCCCAAAAGATAGTGATCAAGCATGAAAATATTTCAACCCTATTAGTACTAGTGTGCTATGTTTCAAGCACTTTGAGGATGACTGCTACAAGAGTGAATTTGCAAAGAGATACATCTTATTTACACAATCTCAAGTTACTGATTATATCGTAAATGTGGCTACAATCTGTTGGGTTGAAGAATAAAGTCAAAAGTTGTTTTCATAATTGATGAGAGTGACTATCATCTGACATTGTATTGTACCCTTTTTTACGAGTGAGTGCCACACATAGCCTAACACATGTAACACGTTGGTATTATCATGACATCATTGTTTCATTATATACTGTACTATTATGTAAGCTAGCTTTACTCATTCACATACAGTTCATGCTGGATCAAACGGTAAATTTTGCTATACTGGTGGATCCTATATTTGCATTGGTTTTCTTAAAGTCTCTTTAAGAACTGAAACAGCATAGTAGTGCTGAAAGATCTAGAGCTTTTATTCATAAAAGCCAGGCAATTCACTACATTGCAGTCAGTTAGTTTGTGTACTTTAGGCAGGTCTCAAAAAACTGCCAGTAGGAAACATTAAATTGATGGATTTAACATTGCACTTTTAAGATGCTGGAATAGGCTGCAATAGGCCCAGTAAATTTTCAAAAGGGAATATTTGCCCATTCTGTCATGATACAAGACACGGATCAAGAAATATGAACAGGAGCTTAAAATAGTGGCGGCCTACCATTCACCCAATATGGGGTGGGTCGTGTCACCATTTCTTATCCAGCTGTTCAGGCACCACATTTTCTGCGTCGGTTGCATCTGGCTCATACATATAGGTGCCAACAAAAAGCATTACATCGATCTCTTCCTCCCCCTCTCACTACTCAATGACTCATTGTCACTTCAGAAGAAGAAAAAGAACTTTCCCTGTCATCCTCAGACTGACTGTCAATAGTATCTCAGCCATTGTTATTCTTGAAATTATGCGATACTTCCAGGTTTACATTGTTCTTTTTTTGCATTTTCTTTGTTATACTATTGTTATATTAATCATTTGGAACTTGAAAAAATTAATTTCATAGAAATTTAACATGCTGTCTCACACTATTCCTTTAAAGTAAATTCATTTACAAAATTATTAAATATAGTTCTTTATTATTAGACTCACAGACTCCCACACTGACTCGGATCTCCCCAAACTCTGCGGTCTCACCTGGAGAAGTCCTTCAGTTCAGCTGTACCACACCCAGCCCAACATGCATCTCTGTAGAC
>JAQQZU010024105.1:0-12285 GCA_030068025.1 Parauchenoglanis punctatus | reverse complement strand
ACGGGGATTTTTTTTGTAAATCGTCAGTGAATTTACAACGGCGTTTCGGCATTTTGCACTGCAGATATCGAGTGCCATGTGCTTGTTGTAATCAAGGAAACGGGTGCTGATGGCAGTGATTGGTGCTAGGCAGCTCAAAATCCCGGACAATTCTAAAACCCCGGCCGGACGCAATTTCCAGGTGTCAAAAAGAGGACATGTCCGGGGAAAAGAGGACGTCTGGTCACCCTAACATTGTTATCATAACATGCAAGATAAAACTCTGCCTGTCTTTAATTAAATTTTCCTTTTAGTTTCGATTTTTTCTCTGTTTAAGTCCTGGTTCAGGCCTATTTATGCCAATCACTGTTTTCAATTATTTCTAGTTAGTCATACCAGTAATGCATTATATCATTGTTCTAGTGTAAAAACACACATCTTGTCTTGACAATTGTCTGATTAATGATTAGCTTATGATTGTTTGTAGAAACCTTGCTGCCTGCACTGACATCAGTTCCTGGATTTAATGTTATACTGCCAAAAGTCTAAAAGACCACCACCATCAAACAGTAGCAATGCAATTTCTGTTCCCTCCAACCAAAAAGTTTAGGTGGTAAAAGTAAAAGTTGGATGGTACTAATCCTCTTAACAGGTGATAGGTTCAGAAAACAAATTGTATAAGCAGAAAATTCTGTAAATCTTAACTTCACCTTGTCAGTGTTTAGGCGTCCTCCAGACTCCAAGATGAACACACTCTGATCCACAGCACTGAGGCCACACAGTGACCCAGGAAGAGCCGTGAGCTGGAGAGTGTTCTTCTCACCAGGAACTGCTTTAGTGGGAGAGAACTGTAGCGAAACCTGGAGTCCATGATGAAAACAGGTTTAGGCAGATTTATCAACTTCATGACTAACAGGAGACTATTTTATTGCATGTAATATTTAATAATGATAGTGCTAGTGTTACCTTATTTCTGAAACATTTTTCCACATTAAAATTCTTGCTAGCAGCGATGACATTCACACTGGGCAGGACAGAGTACACCACAACCTGCACTACAGGAGCCAGCTCAGCAACCACCGATAGTTTGAATGACATTTTTCCTTTTCTGACATCTGTAGAGTCTTCCACTTCAACTTTCTCATACCCATGATGGACTATGGCTCCTTTAGATAAGACCTGAACCAGAGATGCAAAATATATGAAATCATCACTGTGCAGTGAATTACATTTAGAATTACATTTAAAGCAGCTGGAATGTATGCTATGCATGTAACATACAACGTAAGCTATGCAAATTAACATACAATTTTACTGCATGTACTTACCATGTATATAAGATCAATGCTGTAATTTTCAGTAGTTTCCCCTACAATATAGTAGTTAATGGTTATGGGAATTTCAGCACCACACTTAAATGGTTCCTCTGAGCTCTCTATTGACAGTTCACTGAACACTGGACTGTAAGGTGTGGCAGGTTGGAGCAGGTGTATAAGTGCATCAGCACTTGTAAAGAAAGGTGTTTTGTATGTGAGGTATTTGGACACTGGGTAGACACTTGCCTAGATAACAGTGAAACAGAAAATTTTGCTTTAATATGTTTCAAAGATCTACTGAAATGATTTTAAATCTTTGTGAATGCTCAGGACATCATTAGGGATGGGAATTGAGAAACAGTTCTAGTTGAGAACCAGGTTGTCTTATCCATTAGAATTGTATGCCTCTGAGGTTATCGATTCCTTTTATCAATGTCTGCTTGTTTTTCTGACAGCTGCACATTGCGAAAAAACGTAAATCATGATATCAAACTCTGCATCTACACTGCAACAAGAAGCAGTCATGGCAGACAGGAAGACGTGGTCTAAAGTGTGGTTTCTAGTGATGCATGGGTCAGGGTTTTTGAACATATATGTATTTGCATCAAAATGTTGTTAGTGGACAGAGCGGAGGCAGAAAAAATAATGCATGTCATTCTCAAGCATGTTTAACAAAATAACAATCCAATGACATGATCTGCTGTTATCACAATTTTATTTTGAAGATAGAATGTTAAAAAATGAATAAATGTTATCAACCCTGTTATCAACCCATGAATCATTACCTCTAGTACGTGTCTGTGTTTGAGAGAGATCGAGAGTGACAGAGAGTGTGTGGAAGGTGGACTTGTAATCATAGCCTAGACCAGGGGTTTTTAACTGACCCAGAGACCACCGTTCTGACCAAGGAGCAACCTGAGGACTACTGTTGTGTGGTGTGAGGAAAGGGGATGAGGTGTGAATCTGTATCTTGTGTACTGTATCTATATGCATGTGACGTTAGCGACACATTCCAACATTATAAAAGCACAGGCTACCAAGGATGGACCGGATTGGCACTACTTTAATCCTGAAAGTCACCTCGGATTTTTAAAAAGTTTAGATATTTGGATGAATTTGATTATTCACAAATAACAATTAATACATGGAACTTTGTAAAATAGTGAATCCCACAGTGAAACTACATTATTGAATGCATGGTCAGGGACCACCGGAGGGCTGCAGACCACAGGTAGAAAATCCCTGGTCTACACTATTGCAGCAATGTTTCTGTAAGTTGTTAGCACTTAGTCTGAATATTAATTATCACTTTTTGACTCACCCAAACCCATGATATTTTTCTAGTAAGTTTAGCTGCTTGCTAAAGATAGCTTTGAGGCTATAGACAGCTGCTCAATTTGTTCAACTCCCAGCCAGCAAAACCCTTTCATGCTCATTTTAACATGTTGAAATATGATTAGGTAGAAAATCTACACTGTGTTAATAAAACAGCTGATATATATATAATAAAACATAAAGATAAAACACTTTTCCACCACACAAAAATTCAATAAAGAATTGGGCCGAAAAGCAGAATTGATAATGGCATCAGTATCAATAAAAATCTTATTATCAATCTTAAATATCGATCAGAAAATCTTAAAATTCAATTCCTATCCCTAGTCATCATACCACACCTGCAGATTTATCTTTGTTGTAGGATCTTCAGGTGAAGGAACTGAGAAGTTTGCCAATCCATTACTATCTGTAGTAAGATTGAGTAGTAATGTTTGAGACCACCGTTCACCTTCTAAAAGATACACCTTCTTGTTAGGAATTGGTGTTCCACTGAAGGTAGTAACTTTAATCTGTTGATCAGGATATATAAAGAATTAATGTGAATTTTTGTCAAAAATATCAAAGCATGACAAATACAAAAGCAATATCAGTGGACCAGTGTAAGTAAAGAAATCTTACTCTTCCTTCTATAACTCCCTCCCGTTCAAAGTTTTTTGGTAAATCCACAAGCTCCACTTTACCGATTTGGTAAGTGAGTTCTACAATTACAGATTTTACATTGGAAATTCCTAAAAAACAAACAAACAAAGAACAATATACAATAAGCAAGTTATTATTAAATATTAATTAAATCCTTTTTACAACTATTTCAGCATAACATAAGAGTTCTTTATCTTGTTGCTTTGCCTTAGCTCTGTTCTGAAGAGATCTGTTAGTGACTCTCACCTGTTCCTTCCTCTGTCAGTGTAACAGTAACATTAAGACTGTCAGCAAAATTATCTTTTAATTCAACATTTAAGAAAGTTAATATATTCAGCATGAGAAAGGCACAGCCAGTCTGACTCATCTATTGGGAAAACACAAAAACAAATACATGGTCAGAAATATAGGCTATCATTAGAGAGATAAAAACATTATACCCTTTAATTTAGTGTTACTCACGCACCTCCACTGTTTCAACCAGGCATGGGGAAACCATTGGGGTGTCATCACGGTGAAAATAATCCCGCCTAAATTTACGACACACTTGCACCAGCGCTGCACCAGGTACTGGCTGTCCATAAGTGTACCTTAAAAATGCACAAGCAATGATCTTTGCGTTGGACAGTGATTTATTTTTGTTTGTTTTTTTGGTTGGGGGTGTTACATTGGTGTATACTGGATATCCAAGCGGTTGTAAATGTTGTTCTTAATTTCAGCGTGATTTTAAATAAGCCAAATATTGCAAACAAAAAGAAAATTCTCTCTTTTTCTACATTAGTGAACAGCTCATGAAACGTTTACTTACTTTCCACAAACCTCCAGCTTCAGTTCCTCCTCACTGATGCTGTGTTCTTCTGGTGCTTTTATTAAAATCTCAAACTTGGGTAAAACTAAACATTAAATGCATTGTTTTATTGCAGTAAATTATGTCAGTTACTTCTGTAGCAGCATAAAAAACATTCTACTACTGGTGTAACTTACCATACTTCTTCACTTGAAAATATTGTATGATCAACCTATTTCCAATTTTAGCAGATACTGAATAATGTCCCTGTGGAGCCTCAGCATTTAGCTCATGAGAAAGCTGCAGTATCAGGCCTGTCGAGGACACATTCGTCCACTGGCCAATCCTGTTACGAAGATTATCCTGTTTATTTCAGGAAAAATATTGAAGAGATACTAATCAATGTGTACAAATAATACAAATGAACAAGTATCTTAAAAGAAAAAGAAAAATGAAATTATGTATAGTTTCATTTACGTACCTCAAGTATTACTGTGCTGTACTGTAAAGGAGAATAGTATAGTGCATATTTCTGATTAAAAAACTACCATTATCAAAATACAATTCATCTTATAAATAATAATACATTGAAAAAATATGTTTGTTTGATTTAGTAGAATAGCAATTAAATCAAGATATTGCACAATGACGGGTGTGATGTTAGTCTGTGCTTAGAAAATGTCAAGATTTGTGTTACACCCGCACCTGCTCCTACACCCACACTTACCCATATCTGTGACATGGACACAGCATCCGACACAGATTCACAGTCAGACATAGAATTGGATGATTACACACACGAACACGCAGACAACGAAATGGACTATAATTCCCAAGACCCACAGCCTACAGATAACATGGCGGACATTTTCCCACGCTTGGAGTCACCTGACTACTAATTTACAGCAGGTGACTCCAATCACACACATGTACTCCTTGAACTCTCTTTATAGGCTTCACTTCAGTGCTGTCCTTTGCGAAGCATTAGTTCTGCTCCCTCGTGTTCGTCTATTGCCAAGTGTTTATTCTGTGATTGTTTTCCTGGTTCTGACTGTTTCCAACTTACCTGTTTATGAGTTTGTTTTGCCCAGTTCACTCTGTTTGTACATCGATCGACCCCTGCCTGTTTAACGTGTTTGAGTTCTCCCTGATGATTCTGTACCTCTGACTGAAGTGTTCATTAAAGAGTTTTATCTGTGCATGTATCCCGTCTAGCCTGGTTCTCATGACAATTTGTTCTCTTATTGTACAGTTAAATGTAAACATGCAGGGAAGAATGTGTTGTAACTAAAACCTGACTTACACTTAAATAATAAATATTCAAATTAAAAGTCTCCACTTACCTTTTGTTCAAGGGGAATAAAATTAGAATCCATAGTAACGATTCGGAAATTCACTGATGAAAAACAATGGTAGAGAAATATGGTGTTTGAGCTGCACTATCAGTAACATATTAATCTTTAATTAGATACTTCAAATGGATATTAAGTATTGCAGGAATGAATCACCTGTTTGGCCTGGAATGTAGATGGGTTTATCAGTCTGAATAAATACCAATGTGTTGTAGGATTTAAACATCACTTTGCTTCTCTCTGTCATCTTAAAACTTTCACCTTTGACTTCTACTTTGATCTCCTGCACTGATTCACCCTCAACCTGTGGAGCCTGTGAAGATATATTTAATAATAATAATAATAATAATAATAATAATAATAATAATAATAATAATAATAAAGATTTCTAACCTCAAATTGATAGCAGCGGTGAAACTCCTTTTCCACTCTCTCTTGTAAAACAGATCTCATCTTGTTGTTGTGAACCAGATTAATGTTCATTTGCAGAGTTTCATTAGGCTTCAGAAGACTCACACAGTATTTAGTACTAGAGCCAGACTCTATTACTGCAGGAAATGTCACCATGAAATATCTAAAGACAAAAATGATATTTTGAGAAAAATAATCAAGGGTTTGTAAAATGAACTACTGTAGTTAGACAGTGCTGAAAATAATACTTTTAAGATGTTTACTATTATTAAAAATTCAGAATAGTTAGCTTGCTAGCTAGCTAGCTAGATGTACAATATTGAGCCCTGAGAAGGTGGTGGGGTAGGTAAATTGTTCAATAACATACATAAGGTACTGATTTTGCACTAGTAAATTGCATTCTATTATTAGGGTAATATTATATTTCCTTGCTACACATGCAGAATTGCTTTAGCAGTAGTACCAGGTGTGCTGTGCATTGTGAGGCAGAATTCAAGTGTGTGTGCTGGATGTCTTATTGGGGTGAATTAAAAAAATATCATAGTTAGCACCTTCAGCAGGGCTCACAGGAAAACAGATTTAACAGAGGATAAACAATCCTCATAATTGGAGCAGAAGTAGCTAAGCAGGGAAACAGGAAGTGTTAATATTCATTTTTATATTAATATTCAAAGTCTTGTATTTATTTTATGCTCAGTCAACTTCAATCAGGGTAGATGCTAGTATGTAATGATGAGAACTTGGGTCAATAATGTTATTAAAATTAATTTGTCATTGTCCTCTTTGACAAAAACAAATCCTACAAAATTTGGAAAAAATAGGTTTGAATATGAACATAATATGAAGAATATTAAAGTGTGCAGTGTGTCAAAGATACACTAGGTAAATTATTGTCCACATATCAAACATAGCACTAGGAAATTGTTGTGTGAATATTAAAGAGGATTCCAAGTGTAAGTGAGATCCATAGTGAATATAAAGTTTTACTGTGATGGAGAACATGACAAAAAAGGAGAAACAGGAAGGGCACAGATTAACTTATTTTATTTCAAACCTTGTAGAATTATATTGTTGTTTTTTATTGTTGGTTTACCAGTTGGGCTTGCATGAGTTTACAGAAGTCATAACACCTCTAACAAGGCCAGTAAAATAAATAACCTCTAACACTAAATGAAATTACATGAAATAGACTTAATCCTAAATAAAGCTGAAATACATATACCCCAAAATAAGGAGAGTTTTTACTATTTAAGTCTAAAATAAAGGATGAACAGGCCCAGACTTAGCTTCCCAGGCTACACTGTGGTTTTGCACACACAGACACACACCTGTACTTTGATGCCAGCTGTTCTGCATCTCAGCTGATTACACACACAGATCATGGGGTATTTGATTAAGCGCACACGGCCTAACTTTGCAAAGGCTGTATTACATTTTTTTATCTAATTCTTGTTCCTGATTTTGCATTTTGCCTGTGCTATCTCTGTTTACACCTTGACTGACATCTTTATTTACCCTGACTATGACTCTGAATTACACTTTGGATATGCATGCCATATTTTTGAAGGGTTGATTGGGTAATCTGGGACATTGGGTCATGTGAGACACCTAAGCTAATAAAATAGTGAACAGGATTTTTACTATAGGTTTAGCATGGATGTGATGTGTACTATGCATACATAGTTATTCAGTCACATCATACAAGTTTATATAACCCTACTTTGCTGGAGTATAAAATGATAAACTAAAGAGATGTAGTATCCAGTCTGCCGTTGTCAGACAGAAGTTCATCATACAAATACAGTCTGTCCCTGTCTGTTTAAACTGATAGCGGCAGGTTAGTGACCTAGCTTGCTATCTGGTACTTAGGTAAATTTAATGGCCCAGCTATCTAGCACATACACAGTTAGTTCTCCAGCCACATTAGCCTGCCAATTAGTTCTTCGTCTTTTCCCTGATATTTCTTCATTCAGGCTATTTCTTTATAAAAGAATATGATGATGATTTGTATGTTCATTTGAATTAATAAAATTTCAATGAATAATATAATTTTTCTTATGTAGCTTTCTGTCCTTGCCTTTTTATTCATAATGTTAAAAAAATTGGTAATATTGAGCTTAGCATGTATAAAGTAAGGTGATTTAGGCTTTGTTTTAAAGCCTAATGCAAGTGTCCCAAATTACAACGTGACCTATCCAAGATTATCAAATTCAACCAGAATTTTTCTTTTTGTCACAAAGAAGACTAATAGGTGACTAATAGGTGTCTCTTCTGGGTATGATATCTACATTCTTTCTTCTAGTGTGGTTACAAAATATCTTGGGGATAACAGAAAGGTATAATGTGTTGCTTTAATGTGGTAGACAGATAGTGGAATAAGTCTCAGGAATCAAAATTGCAAAACATGTCCCAGATTACCCAAATTCACTCTATATAAACACTGTAAATAAACTTTCACCTGCACATGCAGCATCCTGCCTCCTCTCTCTGTACGTAACAAAGTCTGAGTTGCAATAACAGAGGAAATATGTTGTTTTAACAGTTCTAGTTGGTTGAGCTTTTCCTTCTTTGAAACCACAATACACTATGAAGAAATTTGTTTAGGCAAGCTGCTGAACTATTTAATTAGCTCCTCTAATTCCCTTTTTATGTTCAGCACACTAAAATTTCAAATTAAAGCAGCATACAATGGAGACACGTTGCAAAAAATAAGTGAACCAGTGCTTAAAATGAGGAGAAATTGGCTTGTGTTAACCAAAAACAATACTTGTACCAACACAAAAATGTTTTTTTCTTGTAAACCCCTGTTAAATTAAATGTTATAAAGTCAAAGATTATTTGATTAGCTATCCTATGTCATTTAATGACAGTAAAACTTTGGAACTGTCAAAGACATACTTCAATACCTTCATAAAGGGGTCTCTTCCACAAAGACACATTTACATACTTGCATAAAGTTCTAATGTTATTAAGATACTTCCTTCTGCCTCTGGGTGTGGATACAAATACATTAAGAACATTCACTAAACGGGTTTAGTACATTAACAATAGCCAACTTCATTCCCTCTCTTTTTACTATGAAACAGCAGAATTATGTACTTTTTCACCAGAGACAATTATTTTTTCTAATGTTCACTTACCAGCACCTACTAGATAGAAACACCTATTTTAATATATTATTTTTAATATAATATTTAAGACCTTAGTTATAGTCACAATTTATATATTAAAAAAGACTTACAGTTTGAAAGTTTCATCTCACACACACACACACACATGCACTCATGTACGCATATAAACAACGTATTATAGTATGCCACAGACTAGAACACTGTATTTTTCAACATCCTACAGAAATCATTTCTGATTACTTACGGTCCTGAATTTTGTCCATGAACAGAAAGAAAGAGGAAGCAGGCTAACAGTAGCCTTATCCTTATTTGAACCTGGCTGGCCACCATGATGAAGTCCATTACAAATGCCAAGTTCTGATGTTTGATCCCTTTTTATAAGCACAGTCACCCCAAAGGAGGTCCATGAGTTGTTATCCTTTCACTAATGATTAACCATTGTGAACAGCTAATTTCAGCTATACAGAAAATGCAATAAAGTATGACGATATGTACAAGTCTTCATTTTTGTTAAAATAAACAGTATAATGCTTTTTGCCTATGGATACGTTTGATGGTTGATAAGATATGAACAGGAACGTAGGCAATAGGTCAGTAGCAGCATATCACCTGAATGTACATAATGGGATTGAGGCAATATTAAACCCCGCAGACTATCATTTCTGCGGTTGCTGAAATAAATATGCATAAGTATGTACACAAACATTATGACATATATTTATTTAGCATATGCATTAGGAAACAGTACTATAATTGCTGTTTTCAATTCAATTGGTTTTCTTTATTGTTTACTTAAAAGCTACTTCATGTCTTAAAGTAATGATGGACTGTCAATTCTCTTTACTTAGTTGAGCGGTTCTTGACATAATATGAATTACTACAATTGTCGAATAGAGCTATTTACTGTATATCATACTACATTAACACAACACAACTGATGATCACAAACGCATAAAGAAGGCAAGAAATTCCACTAATTTACTTTTGGTCTGTTAACTGAAATGCGTTCCAGGTGATTACTTCATGAAGCTAGTTAAGATAATTCCAGTATTGTGCAAAGCTGTTGTCAAGGTAAATTCTAGATACTTTGAAAAATCTAAAATGTGACACATTTTGTTAACATTTTTGTGTACCACATAATTCCTTAAGTGCCATAGGTATTACATAGCTTTGATGGCTTCAGTATTGTTTTACAATATAGAAAATGGTCAAAATAAAAACCTGAGTATGTGTTGAAGTTTTTAACTGGTGTTGTATGTTTAACCTTTTCTCTGTCTTTTAGTCATCAGACAATAAACACACAGTCATTAACCTGTTTCATTTGTACACACTTCAGACAAACATCTTGCCCACACAGGTTACAGGCTTAATGATTGGGCAATTTATTTAAAAAAAATAAAAATACTATTTTCCTAAACAGTGGTAGTGCACCAATGTTTCAGAGCATTCTCGCAAATATTAACACATTACACAACACATTAACCCAAGCATTTTAGATTAGCATTTTAGCAGCTGTTTTAAATCTTTTCTAATATGAATTTCACCAAATAGTAGCCATCCTTTCCTTATTGACCATTTTAGTCATTTTAGCTGACCCTGACAGTTTACACAGTTTTGGCTTAGTACATAGGCATGTAGACCTTTTGCCTAAATCACTGATCTGATGACAAAATTAAAAAATAAACAGTCAAAATATACTGAAAGTGTCACGCATACAGAGCGGGCGGACACGGATGTAGGTGAGGTTAAACAGTTTCTGTGGATATAAAAGGTCTACACCCCCTGTTAAAATAACAGGTATTTGTGAAGTAAGAAATGAAACTAACATAAATCATGTCAACTTTTTCCACCCTCAATGTGAAATTACAATGTATAAAAATTAAATGTAAAACACTCAAACATTTTAGGGAAAGATAGGAAAAATAAAAAGTTACAACCTGGTTGCATAAGTGTGCACACCCTTTTATAATTGGAGATGTCGCTGTGGTCAGAATGAACCAATCACATTCAGTCTCACATTCAAAAGTAATTATCATACAGCGGTCATCAATTAAATTATTATAGGAGATTAACCCTGAATAAAGATCAGCTATTTTTGTAGGCTTTTCTTTATATCTTCTTGGTTTCATTTGATTGCTGAAGCCATAGTCCTCTAAGAGCTTACAAAGCCTGTATGGTATCTAACTTATTGTAAGGTATTGATCAGTAGCGGGGTATAAAACATTTCCAAGACATTGGATGTACCATGCATATCTGTGAAGGCTATTGTCAACAGGTGAAGAAAATGGAGCACCACAGTGATGTCTGGCCTAGCCAGTACTGTATTTTAATTTCATTTTTTTACTTCAGAAAAACCTGCCATATTCACAGGGGATGTAGATTTTTTTCATCCACTATAATAGACACAATCTTTGGCATCAAATCCAAATCAGCAAACACAGTTCAGTGGCAATAAAGAGGCACAAAGTCAAGCAATTGACAAACAGGACAGACAAGACAGGACTAAAAGCAATAACCAGAAAGCGCAGCAAAGTATAAAACCATGTAAACAGCCTATAACAATGGTTTAGCAATGTCAGACAAAGTATACTGTGCAGTTACTTCACACCTAGTGAGCGACTGAAGAGTCCTTAAATGCAGTGAATGATTGCGTGCAAATTGAGTCCAGGTGATATCGATCAGTAGGAGGGTGAGCTTGAGTGCATCAGATGTTGGGAAATGGAGTCCGCGTCAGCCATGCTTGTAGTTCATTCAGATATGACAAAGTAATAAAAACAGATTTCTGGTCAATTCAGAAGTTGAAATATTTCTACAATGTAATTACCAATTACCACCACCAATTACTGTGCTGTTTACTGAATTTAACTCCATCCTCTTAATCCCCATTTGTTCAACCTTATCACTGGTGGACAGCTATCTGTTGACTCAGGCCATTTCACAGGTGTGGCCTATCTCAATACAAATGCTTTCCGCCAATATTTCCAAGGCATTGCAAAGAATATTAAAAAAGAACATGTTCAAGGTTACCATATCTGTTTGTGTGTATGTGTGTGCATTGTGATAAATTCATGTGTGCTTAAAACATTCATGATCAAAATGTAGGTGCATAAAATACTGTTTTAATAAAGTGTTTCTGTGTCATTATTTAGTATCTTAATACAATTTGTGCTCAAGATTATACATTCAAGTGCAGGGGCTAAAGCATTTACCATACCACTTAAATGTTTATAGGATAGCTGTAAACTGATGGGGTATCTATAGACAATCGCCTGTCTTTTTCTTCTCATATTGCTAATCTTTCACGCTCATGCCGATTTCTCCTCTTCAACATC
>JAQQZU010024104.1:0-12286 GCA_030068025.1 Parauchenoglanis punctatus | reverse complement strand
TGTCATATGGTCAGATGAAACCAAAATAGAACTTTTTGGTAAAAACTCTACTCGTCGTGTTTGGAGGAGAAAGAATGCTGAGTTGCATCCAAAGAACACCATACCTACTGTAAAGGATGGGGTGGAAACATCATGCTTTGGGGCTGTTTTTCTGCAAAGTGACCAGGACGACTGACCCATGTAAAGGAAAGAATGAATGGGGCCATGTATCGTCAGATTTTGAGTGAAAACCTCCTTCCATCAGCAAGGGCACATATTCTCACTAATTCTCAAGAATTCCCGCAGGACATCGTTGACCAGGGCTTGAAAGGTGGCCGGGCTATTACAAAGGCCGAATGGCATGACCAGGTATTCATAGTGACCGCTGGGTGTGATGAATCCCGTCTTCCACTAGTCACCCTCCTGTATGCGGACCAGATGGTAGGCGTTGCGAAGGTCGAGTTTAGAGAAGATGGTAGCACCGGTGAGCCGTTCAAAGGCAGAGTCCATCAGAGGTAACGGGCACTTGTTCTTGATGGTGATCTGGTTTAGTTTTCGGTAGTCAATACAGGGACAGAGTGAGCCATCCTTCTTCCCTACGAAAAAGAAGGGAGCGGCAGCAGGCGACATGGAGGGTCTGATCAGACCCTGAGCAAGGGCCTCAGTGATGTATTTCTCCATCGCACAGGTCTCAGGTATGGATAGGGAGTAGAGGCATCCCCTGGGGGGGGCTACTGCCCGATAAGAGCTCAATGGCGAGATCATATTCTCTGTGGGGCGGTAGAGTGGAGGCTCGGCTCTTGCTGAACACCAGAGCCAGGTAGTGGTATTCAGGTGGTACCAGGGCCATTTCGGGGGGGGGGGGGTTCCTTCACTGCGTATGAGCGAGGCCTAAGGGTGGATTCAGGTTTCAGTGTGGAGAGGGGCGAGCACTGGGGTTCTTCCCGGAGATGATGGGAGCAGGATGGTCCCCACTTGGCCAGCACTTTGGCCCAATCGAACTGGGTTTGGTGGGCGGCCAGCCAGGGGTAACCCAATACTATGGCTTCGTCAGGTGTATCCATTAGGAAAAAGGAGCAGTCTTCATAGTGATGGTCCAGAGTGAGGAGGTGTAGAGGCTCTGTGAGTTCATCTAATCGGCCATTGCCGAGGGGTCACCCATCTAGGGCAGCGACGGAGCGGGGAGTGGTAGGCGATGTGGAGTCGTCTAACCAGGGATTGGGCGATCAGATTGACGGAGTCAATGAGGGCTTTGGACAAGATAGGGTGGTTGGAAGACCATGTGAGTGAGATGGGCGCCTCACACTGGTCAGCGCTGCTATATTGCGACGGGGTGCGTGTTTGCTCGTGTGGTCGTAGTGACAGCGGGAGGCGTGACAGAACTACTAAAACAGAAGCATGTTGATGCTACAATGTTGCTAGACACACGCACTGATCCTAGCAATGCAGTAAACTGGGTAAAGGAGTGGGGTGGTTTGGTGATTTTAAATCATAACTTAGTGGTTGGGTGGCCTTATTGTTTGATTGTAATTTTATCCTTAGCTCTTACACAGTAGAAGAGTTTTTAAGTGGGAGGCTTTTAAAGATAAAAGCATTTTATGAGAATGATGTTTTTGTTTTTAATCTGTGTACACTCCCATCAAGACAGTGGAGAGAATGTTGTTTCTAGCCAAGCTCAGCTTGTTATTGTTAACTGCAACACTGCAGATATTTTAATTCTGGGTGGATATTTTAACTGCACAAATAATGACTCAGAAATCATATAGAACCCCACATGGCCTCCTGCAAGCGAATGTTGGAAAGGATGGAGACCCATGAATTATAAGATATCTGGAGAAACTTAAATAAAAAACAGAGGCAGTACACGTAGGCCCATGATGTAGACAACACACTCTCCCTGGAAAGACTAGATCATTTTCACTGTTTTAAACATCAGCTATTTTATGGAGTGTTATTGTTCCAGTAGCTATCTCTGACCATAACATGGTAGAGTGCATCATTAGCAAAAGGAATGCAAAATCCAGGAGTGCTTACTAGCATTATAACACTACTTTTGGAAGATATTAATTTTAGAGAATCTTTTATTTACTTTTGGAATCCTTTTAAAGTAAGAAAGACACATTTTAGTTCTCTGCAGGAGTATTGGGATGTGGCAAAAGCACAGATCAATGTTTTCTATCAACAGTACACTCTCAATGTCACAAGAGACATAATCAGATCACTTAAAGCCCTGGAGATTGAGATAGTGGAACACCAGTATTTGGAGACCACAGGAGCTCGAGGAGATTGAAGCCCTCAAAAACAAAATGGTACAATGAATGATCTGTTGGGCTTTACAGCACAGGGGGCACTGGTCTGCTCATGTTTTAAAAACATGATTGATATGGATGCTCCTTCAAAGTTCTTTTTGGGTCTTGAACAAATGAATGGACAGAAAAGAATTATACGTTTTGTGCGAACAGAATCAGAGGATCTTGTAGTCTCTTGTATTTTTTTTTACCAGGAAAAGGTTGAACATGAATGCTTGTGGAAGGTGCTAAAAACTTTGGGGTTCAAAACAGATATGGTCAGGATTTTTTAAAATGAAATTGAGAGTGTACTGAAGTTTAATGGTGGTTTATGTGCCCCTTTTAAGGTCTACAGAGGCATTAGACAAGGTTAATCTTTGTCAGGAATGTTGTATATGTTAGCAATTGAGCCTCTTTTATGCAAACCGAGAATATTACTTTCTGGTTTTAATAGGTCATCCAAATGTTCCTTTCTCTCTCTCTCAGCATATGCAGATGACCTGGTAGTGACCACAAACATGTTGTGAATGTTTTAACTGATATTCTAAGTGATTTTGAGATTATATCATCCTCAAAAATTTAATGTTAATTTTTAGGAGAGTGGGCATCTGACACTTCCAGGAGGTTTAGAATGGAAAAAGGGTGGTTTTAAATTCTTTGGTGTTAACCTGCTTAGCCCTGAGTTTTTAAATAAATATTGGGAAGGTATTATTGAAAAAGTAAAGGGCAGAAAGGGTAAATGGAATCTGTTCACCCCAAAGATGTTGTACAGGGGGCAAACACTGGTGTGGAGAGCACCAGCCTACAGAATGTTGTTGCTCCCACACAGTGGGAGGGCTGGGTCTGGACAGAACATTGTTTTTAATGGACACAAGAATGCTGGATATTACTTGGCTACCCACTTTTTATCATGGACTATTTAAAATCGGGAACTGTTTTAAAAAACAAAGTAAGGGATACAGGACATTACACTCGCTGATGGAAGAGCCCCTGGTGTATGGTGGATGGCTGGATGGCTTCTCAAGAAGGACTACTCCCTCACTGTCCAGGGCTCTGGTTTCTTCAAGGGTTGTGACACTCTGGCTGAGATATCAGGGACAGACTTGTCACAGGCAGGGGACCTGGCAGCATGTAAAGGCCTACGGTCTCTGCATATCGCCAACTAGCTCTAGCATCACTGGAGGTCCGGCCTTACATCCGAGGAGCATGTTCAGCTTATGGATTATAAAAGCAATGAGACTGGTTCTTTAGAAGAGAACCCCTTTCCCCAGCTGAACATCGCGCTGGACCTAGACGGGTGTGAGGGTCCCCTCCTGGAGTGCAGGGGAAAAAAAGAAATGGACTTTCTGTGTTGGGTAAAATGCTGTATAGAGCCTGTGTTAAAGTTTTAAATAAAACAAATCTGAGTGGGAGAGTGGACACCCCATGGAGAAGGGTGCTGGATGCAAATGATGATTTTAATCCAGAGCGGAGGGCATTGTGCAAACCACCATTAGTCAAATAATTGGCTGACCTCCAGTGGAAGATTTACATTTTATAGTCTCTGTGAATTCTTTTATTTCCATTTTAAACCCTGAGGTCACAAAGAGTGTCCTTTTAGTTCACAGAGAGAGACTGTATTTAGGTTGAAAGCTTGGTTGGAAGGTTGAAAACGAGTCATGCAGCTGCATTCTGGATCATTTGTAGAGGACAAAGGGTGCTCAGAGGCAGACCTGCCAGGAGAGAGTTTCAATACTCTAGTCTCAATATGACAAGAGACTGAATAAATGCTTGAGAGGGCTGTGTGGAAAGAATTGGAATGAATCCCTCTGATGTTGTTGAGAAGAAATAGACATGAGTGAAAATGATTAGCAAGGTAGGAGGAAAATGACTAATGATAAATGGTTATCATCCTGAAGGAGAGATCAGAGAGTTGTCCAGGGAGATCACAAGATGCTTATGTGGGGATGTATCAGCTGGGATGAACAGCAGTTCAATTTTGCTAATATTCCACCATCCATAATGAAATATCTGCCATATATGTAGGGGTCCAGTGAGTGTCATCTGCATAGCAGTGGTATGAGAACCCATGTGAGGATATGATCTAGTGTAGAGGGAGAATAAAAAGAACCAAGTAGCAAGCCCCAGGGATGCCAGTGGAGAGCCTGCTTAGAGCAGATGTAGATCCTTTCCATGGAACCCGATATTACTTACCTTCTAGTTAAGAAGTAAGCCATTACTACAGTCTAGTGGAGATAGTGGCCCATATCTCTCTCTTTCCTCTTTTTAGACTTAGAAGCATCTGGCACCCAACAAAAATCTTTTCTTTGACTGAAGGCCACTTTACTGCTACAAGTGGGGAAATATGATACTTATGGGGGACTTTAATACAGTCCTGGAAAAAATAGATGTAGCAGAGACCATTGAGATTTTCAACGGACAGGGGACAGGAAAATTTACCTTGGGGTAACTATGGACAATCACCTTTTTCCACTCATATTGCTAATCATTCTCACTCATGCTGATTTATCCTTTTTAAGCTCAGAAGGATCCGTTCATTTCTTTCCACACAGGCCACTGTGATACTTGTTTAGTCCCTTGTCATCTTAAGACTAGACTGCACTGTAATGCACTTATAGGAGGTCTTCCTCTGAGCACCATTCAACCTCTGCAACTGATCCAGAATGCAGCTGCATAACTCGTTTTCAACCTTCCGAAGTTATCCCACAAAACCACATTGCTACACTCCCTTTGCTGGCTTCCTGTAGCTGCCCGCATCAGATTCACAACACTGATGCTTGCCTACAAGCCAAAAATGGACCAGCACCCTCCTACTCACTGCACCATGCTCCCTCTGATCCTCCAGCACTGCACAACTGGTTCCACCATCTCTCAAGGAACACATGTATCTAAACTCCTCTCTGTTTTGGCACCTAGGTGGAGGAATGAAAGACTGTGACAATGCAGGTGCTACCTTATAAAGATTATTAAGGATAATATTAAAATACTTGGGGTTAGAGTTGGGGGGAAAGAATGTGAGACTACTGATCTCATCTGGGAAGGGATGATCGGGAAGTTAACAAAAACTGAATTGATGGAAAAGGAGAAATTTGACCAGGGAAGGTCTTGGTGGTAAATATTTTGTTTCTTATCAAAGATCTAGGGTTAGTTAGTTTACCAGCACAGGTAGCAAAAACATTAAATGGAATGGTAAGGAATTTTATATGGGACGGAAAGCTGTCAAAATCTGCAAGAGATTTAAAAGAGTTAAAAAAAGGTCTGCCGTTACTGGATCCTCAAATTATGATGAAAGCTTTACATATTAAGAACTGTGTAAGAGAGAAAATGAAAGAATGGGTGATGTTATTTTTAAATTAAAATTTCAAATGGGTTACTTGGTTCTACAAATAAAACAGGAAGCATACATGATGATCTGACTTCAAGTTTTCTATAGAGAGGTATTTCAGGTAAGGGGAGAATATTTGGAGAATGTTTCTTTTGAAATTAAAAATAGAAATGAAATATTGGATCAACCACTTTTTTGAATTCATATTTGGAAAAGGAAGGTGGGACTTTACTTCTGGGACATTGGTTTATAACTGGCTTTAGAATGATATAGTTTCTTCCCTCAGACTTCTGGTGAACTATAGTCAAGAGACAGTGTGATTAATTGTTTTTTTTAATAAATGTTTATTTTGTTTTATTAATTTTATCTTTTCATACTTTAAAATTGTACTTGTTTTTAATGAAATTCTGAAATCTGAATAACAGACTAAAGGAATAGTCTTTTATTCTACAAAAACAATAAAAATATATAAATAAATAAATCTGGTCTGATCTCAGAAGCTAAGCAGAGTTGAGCCTGGATAATACCTGGATGGGAAACCATGTGGGAATACCATGTGCTGGTATTCCTAATATGGGAATAAAAGGGAAATACTGAAACAAAAATAAAAGCGAACAACAGAGTTTTTGGGAAAGGAAATAACAGTAATCCTGTAAATAGTAATCCTATAAATAATACATTAAAATAAATGATTGAAAATATATTAGTTACTGGGAAATTATTTGTCATTTGCCCAGACCCAACAAGCAGTTTGAAGCAATTTTGGAAGATATGAACAGTTGTGAATGGCTGGAGAGTGGTTTCTAAAGGTGGGGACAAAAGGTGGGGTTAAGAAGCTGAGCAGAAGAAGAAGAGCAGCAGAAACAAGTAATGGTTTCCTTCCTCCACCTGCCACCCGACATCACAGACGGTGATATGCTGCACAAACTTAGGTGGGTTAGGTGGGGAGTCGACCCAATCCTTCTTTTGAGAAGATATTACTATCTTGGCACAGTGGTCCAGCACAGGATGTGGTTGATCAGGGTCTGGTTCCCTAAGGAAGTTGCGTCACTGCCCTATAACGTGAGGATCGTAACATCATTAGGACCTCATTACCTTAACATATTTCATGACTGACAGGAGAAAACCTGCTGCCAATGTTTGAGCCCAGGACATGTGCTGAGGGAGTGCCCTGAGTTTAAGTGCTGAGAGAGTTTTCAGCAAGTGCACTAGGCTCAGGAATGCATTACTATGAAATGTCCAGATTGCAACCATGCACTCATCATGTTCACATGCCTGTCGATGGAAGAAGAGGATGATCAGCATGAGAGAATGAAGCTGTGGGTACAGTGGAAATTGTTCCAGAGGCTGGAAGTCTTCCTCTAGAGCCACTGATAGCATGTATGATGAGGCCACTAATACCCAGCCTCCGGTGTGGCTGGAGCACAAACAATATGAGAAACAATGCAAAGTAAGGAAAAAAAAGACAAAGGGAATGTATTGAAGAATTAGATAAAGGGACAGTGAACAGACTGAATCAATTAAAGCAGTAAAGAGCAAAAATTTGATTGAATATTATGCAGGTCTTAAAGGATCAGGAAAAAAGGAAGGACAGGAAAAAGAAAGAAGAGGCAAGAATGAGAGAAGGAGATGAGGAGCCAGTAAGGAAAGTGCAAAATGATCTGCTTTGACAAAATACTTTTATTAACTCTCCTTCTAATGGGGTGGGATCTCACTTCAGTTAACATAAGGGAGGGATGAATCCAAATAAATTACAAAGATTGGTGAAAGTAATTATATTATGAAAGTACAATAATTCCATAAGGGATAAGATCTGGTATATGGATAAAGAATGTATAAGGATAAGGGGGATTCTTAATAAGTGTGGATTTTGAAAAAGCCTTTGATAGAGTGGAACATGATTTTTTGTTTGCGGTGCTAAAAAAATTTAAATTTGGTAAAAATTTTATTCGATGTCTGCAAGGTCTCTACTTGGAAGCAAAAAGGTGTGTGAAATGAAATGGTTTTTTTTTAAGGATTTTATTCCCTTAACTAGATTGTTCAGATAGGGGAGTCCATTATCAGCACTGCTCTACATGCTAGTGGCTGAACCTTTGGGTATGACAGTCAGTTCGTAAAATGGGGTATAAAAGATCTGTCAAAATCCCTTGCTCTCTGAAAGAGATGAATATGCTGATCAATACGCTGTTGACACAACATACCCATACACAACCCATAACAACCCAGGCCCAGTTCATCTTAAAGGGAAATTATGAGGGATATAAACCAGACTAAATGGACCACATGGAACACATTTCAGGCGGCATAGTGGTTAGCACTGTCGCCTCACAGCAAGAAAGTCCTGGGTCACCCAGGGTGCCTTTCTGTGAGGAGTTTGCATGTTCTCCCCGTGCATGCGTGGGTCTCCTCCGGATGCTCCGGTTTCCTCTCACAGTCCAAAGACATGCAGATTAGGTCAACTGGATACTCTACATTGTCCATAGGTGTGAATGCGAGAATGTGTGGTGGTTTGTCTGTGTTGGCCCAGTGTGTACCCCGCCTCTTCCCCAGATTCAACCCATATATCAACCCAGATTGATAAAGTGGTATAGATAATGGATGGATGAATGGAACACATTTCTGAATTTATTTTTTAAATATATTCTACCTCCAAGTGTCAAAGATCTGGAATCTTACATATATTTTACATTGGGCATTTATAGTAAATGTATGCTTCATTTTAAAATAAAACAGCATGACTGTTTTCTGCTTAATAACAGATTTTTATTTGCATGTCCACAACACTGCTGGTTAAGCCTAACAATGAATTGTTTTTTTGTGCTTGTTTTACAAACAAAATTGTGCAAACTGTATAAAAACTAATAAAACAACCTCATATCAGAGGTGTTTTCAACATGCTACTAGCTGTACAAAACAAGTAACAGAATTATGCAGTGAACTTGAGAAAACAGTGCAAAGACTGTTAAGAATTAAACAATATGATGAGAAACACTACAGGGAATTGAACTATTGTATTATAAGCACCATGTTCAACCAATCAATATCAGACCTTACAGCTGGTAAGCATTTTTGGCAATTTAGCTTAAGCCAAATGGTAAAGTTTGAAACAATTACGTTCCTCAGTGAAGCAAAGACTCACATCACATTTCTCATAGAGGGTAGTGGTTGCATTGATTTTGCAGACTTTACAACGACCATGTTTGTCACATTTCACAGGCCAGTGTGCAACCTGGTCTGTGCAAACATCATCTGGAACTCTAACACAAACTCTCTTGGGTGATGGTGTGGAGGTGTGACTTTAAGTAATGGGTGACCCCTTTATAAATGCACAAGAATGAGACCTGGAAGGTCCTTTGTTTCAGAGGCTTTTGGACACCAAATTAACTAATGACTAAATATCTTGAATTTTATTCAAAACCATGTAAAATATACTGGGTACAGGGAAGTTATATGTTCTGTGGAAACTATATAGGTGTGAAGTGATGGTTTCCTTCCTCCACCTGCTTCTAGATATCGCACATGTGTTGGTGCTGGGTAAGTGTTTAAAGTGGGGAGTCGACCACATTTACCTCACGAAGAGACTACACTGGCACGTCAGTTGAGAACAGGACAAGGTTTATCATAGTCCAGTTCCCAAAAGATGTTGTGTCATTTCACTGCAGTGTGAGGTTTGAAATAATGAAAGGACTACTGTAGAGTGATTCATGACTGGCAGATGAAAATTTGTAGGCAGTGCATGAGCTTGGGACACATCCCGTGAGACTGTACCAGCTTCACATGCCGAGAATACCTGTCGAAAAAAGTTTTATGAGATCACGCGAAAGATCGTAGTTTTTCATTCTCCGCGTATCGGAGCACGTATACCTATGGAAAAAGTTCATGGAATTTTATTTTGAAATTGGGCTCAAATATAAAAATATTAATTCAGTGCTTTGCAGTAGGCACAGTATTCACATAAGTGAGAGACATCTAAAGAGAATACTTAATGCAAGGGGACAGACTTGCTGCAAAGCATATACTGACCTAGCAGCCCTGCTCGAATTCATTAGCAACCAACTGCAATACTCTAGACAGCTTCACAGGTACCGGTGTTGTACACTAAAATGCCCCCCTGCCATAGATGCCAAACCCCCGCCTCCTCGACGTTAAAATTTTTATGCCTTAAGCCGAGAAAAAAAACTCATCACTTATTTATTATGATATCTTTCTATCAAACCTTAAGTTAAGATTAACCACTTCCTCTGAAACGTTGCAAATATGACAGTAAAAACATTTTTCATTCAAACATGATAGTAATGCTTTTGTTTTTGACAGCACTCCTTTGTGTAAATACAGTCACCTTCAGTCAAGAGAAGGGATTCACTTACAATTTTTGACACTTTGTTGAATACATTCTGCTGAAATTTTTTTTCTATTCTGTCTTCTTTTCATTTAGTCTCACCTGGAATGACTATGGAAAATAAGCAAAAGTCACCAAATTTTGACTACTCACTGTATACCAGCACAGTTAACAAGCATTACTTTGCAAGTCATGAAGCCACGACATCAACCCACCCCTTGTCTACTATCTAAAAGACAGATCTCTTTGCATTCACAAAATGTCCTCTTGTGGGACCTCTCTCGAACACAAGAACACAAGGGGCATCAGGATGGATCTCTGGTTTGGAGATATATATAGAGAGAGAAGAGGGGAACTAGAGACAAAGAGAAAGAAACAGAGAGTGTTACATCCCAGTCTGGGTAGGGCTGCAACATACAAAATAAACAAAATAATAAAATATAATAAAAATGAAATAAAAAGTGTGGCAAGACCAAGGTTGTATTTGCATTGTATTTTAATTACAGAACTCTTTTTTTTAATGGTAAAGTCTTTTGAAGCTGGCCAGGTCAAAACAATATACAAAATTCCATCTACCAAATAAACTAAATAATCTACACAAAAGGAAGAAAATAAAATAGTGTATTCCGTCATTCCCTGTTTAACCCAAAACCAAGAGAATCAACATAAATTGCACCGGCTTCCTACTAACCACTGGTTACCACATGATATTTACAGGTGGGCATTATATACATGATATATACAAAAGACTGAACCAAATCCAGTGGACAAGGCACAAACATAATTAATGTTTATAATTAATCCAGTGAGTGCATATTGTTACTCAGTTGTGATAACTGAATATGGTGGTTAAAATTAATTGGATGTTTGTGTGTGTTTCTCTGTATTTTTCTTTGATCTAACCACAAACAAAATGAAGTTGGAGACTACTGGGATCCTGGAGGATGTGGAAGTGATTATGTATTAAGAAGTGGCCTCGGATACTTTGTGGAGTGTTCTCCAATCTTATCAAGCATTACAGGATAGTTAGTGCTGTTTTGTTGACAAAGGACGGTTGCAGAAAGTACACCCCTTGTATTAAAAAATATACATTTTTGTTGATTTTTTCCAGAAATATTCTTAAAATAAATAAACTTTAATTAATAGATAGTGGGCATAAGAAGTGCACACGTGTCTAAGCACAGACTCTTTCTTTATAATTTTAGCTATTTTAAGTGAAATGCATTAGCTACATTAGTTACCTTGGCTTGAGTAGGGTCTGCATAAACAATTGCATACCTTAGCACAGATGAAGAAGGAAAAGCTTTTAAAGCTATATTTACAGTATGTAAATGTTACCTTAGATTGTCTCTTGTTGTAAGATACCACATCTCATTTGAAATTTTTGGAATTGTATTTTTTCAACTGATAAATTGTAAAATAAAAACACCCATTTCCACTTTTTCCACCCAGAGATCTTGAAGAATATGACATTTTTCACTCACATTCAAATATTTATGTTGTTTAAGTATAATTGTACAATTCCAAAACAATCTAAATGGATTCAGTATATTTCAAGTTCCTGAAAAGATCATTAATATTAAGTTTATTCATGCTGTTCATATACCACAGACAAATGTTTATTCTACATACATATCAGCTTCACCCGAGGAAGACCTTGGTGGGCCCTAATTCAAATTTTGCTCAGACATTTTAGCTCACAGTTTAATGGGAAAAAATGAGTGGTTTTGCCCATTAGAACTCTTAGATTTCTTCCTGTTAGAAACAAGTTATTAGTGAGAAAAACTGTCAGGGGGCATAGTGGCAGTGTAAGTTCAGGGGCTAGAAAACCATCTGCTTTTCCTCTTTTTTTTTCCAGAGTGATCATTTAAATCATTATATGTATATATATGTATATATAAAATTTTATATAATTTTTATATAAGCAATAAAGGGCATTGATTACATTTTTTTCTTTAAGTGGATTAAATTCAGTTTACCATGCTAATGGATCTAATGGATTAGATCACGTACTTTGTTCATACAGACTCTTCAGCAGTTTTAGTATCATTAGGTGCTTGCAGTGCAACAGCTGTCTCATTCCTAGTATCTTTGTTTGCAATGTCTATTGTAGATTCTTCCTCATTTCTTATCATCCGTGATATTCTAGTTTTTCTCTTTGCTTCCTTATCCAGCAGCCTGATGTTAAGGCCCGTGCCAATGAAGAGGATCATGCTTGCGACCAACAGGAGTATTCCACAACTTAAGTAAGTGTATTTGTAGTCATGGTAGATGTCATTAAATTTTCCTGCCAATGCAAATACAATGCACATGATATTTACATTATATATATTATTCTGTACTATTATATATACA
>JAQQZU010024102.1:0-12291 GCA_030068025.1 Parauchenoglanis punctatus | reverse complement strand
AGGCCTCTCTCATCTTTTTAAGTGGGAGAACTTGCACAATTGGTGACTGACTAAATACTTTTTTGCCCCACTGTATTTTTCATTTAATGATGCGCCAAATGTTCTCTACATGTATAGGTGTTCTCTAAATGTATAGGTGAAGGATCCGGACTGCAGGCAGGCCAATTCAGCACACGGACTCTTCTCTGACGAAGCCATGCTGTTGTAATGGCTGCAGTATGTAGTTTTGCATTGTCCTGCTTAAATACATAAGGGCTTCCCTGAAATATACATCATCTGGAGGGGATCTTATGTTGCTCTAAAACCTTTATATACCTTTCATCATTCATAGTTCCTTCCAAAACATGCAAGCTGCCCATACCATATCCAATTATGCACCCCCATACCATCAGAGATGCTGGCTTCTGAACTGAATGCTCATAACATGCTGGAAGGTCTCCCTTCTCTTTAGCCCAGATGCCTAAATAGTGGGAATATTAACATTATTTCCAGAAAGTCTGAAGCAAATCTGAGACGGTCAGTCAGGAACATTTTTTTTAAGATCTGTTGATTTGACATGGGCTTACCCTGTATTATAGTTTGTTACCAAAAAAATCAGATTACATTTACAAATTTATTCTCCATTAATGAAAAAAATATTTACTGCAGCAATAGAAGAAAGCCTGTTTATTTAACTTTATTTTAAGTACACTGGAATCAAATACTTAACTAAATTAAAAGTTTTGACCCAATACAAGTTGGATATTAATTCCACTGTTTTCATACATATTTATGTTCTGAATATCTGAAAATTTTGTATGTGTATTTTTTTTTTTAATTATTGTCCCCGACAGTATAATGTACGTAGAGTTTGGCAGTAGCAGTAGTATTTGGTGCAATGGCTATTCTTGTACTTCTGAAGAACATGCAAAGGTGTTTAGAGACAGACGGTGGCTGGTGGGGTTTGGGAAGTCCACTGGAAAGTCCTGAAGATGACACCATTCGGCCATTCCAAGTGGAGACCACACAAGAAGAGATTGAAGTAAGCAGATCATTGCTAAATAATTTCCTCACTATTATGGACATTTTTCTTACTAGTGGTTAGGACTCTTCAGGTCAGCATAGTTTTTCCTAGTTATAGTTTTAGCATAATTGCAATTTTATTTAAAGAAAAAATATTTGAGAAATCTTTTAATTTGCCATAGTTACAGGCTTAAACTTCCGTAGTAGAAGCTCAGCTATCTGAATGCACCAAGAAGGGAGTCCTAGGCATTGTTAAGCTCAAAAATGGTTTAAATACAAAATATAGCTCCACAATATTATTTTAAGATTCTTGTATGTCAATAACTTGTTAATTTGCTGGTGCTGTATTTTTCTTGTGAGATGGTAGAGGTTGTCTGAAGCTCTAATGTCACAGGGGGACATAGTTAGCGAAATTAACATTAAGAGAAACAATTTTAACAATCTTAAACTTAAGGGATAACGATCAGGTTTTGCTGTCAGAAAACCTTTGCTCTTAAAACTAAACAGCAAAAGTAAATGGTTCTCACTAACCATTTCCCAGTGATGACATATGAAAGAGAAATATGGCATAGAAATAGTGGAGGCAAACATTAGGCTTGCAGCTAAGACATCTTAATCTGATGGTGGTATATGGGCACTGTGTACTATAAACACTGTTAGAAAAAAGTTTATAGTATTATACTAGCTATGAAAGTTTGTGTGGTGGGAATTTGTTAAAGATCCCTAAAACTGAGTTGGTCCTTTAAGAATCTCCTTTAATAGCAAGAAAAGAAAGGTGCACAGTCATACATTCAAGACAACAGGGAAAAGGTTAAAAAGGAAAAAGAAGCCCCACGCTCTCAGCAAGGTGCGGTTTATAGATGCAACAAACAGGTTTTAACTGGTTTGATACTGTCGAAGACCAAGCGAGGGACAAAATGTTTCAGTCTGTTAGCTATCAGAAGGAGAACAAGAAACCTCTGTCTACTGTCCTTGAGTGTAGCTATCTCTTGTCCAGAGAATGGCACTTAAATATAAAAAACTACAGATCCAGTGTACAGGCATTCAGAGCTATTAATTGTTCATAAAGTAAAAACTCATAAGATCACACATTAAACAGCATAAACACATTAATTTCCACTACATTTCCCCCCTTTATCCTTAAGATAACAAACACAAATCAATGTCTTCAACCTATTAGGAAAGACTCACATCATAACATCTGCATCGAGAATTCGGCAATGATGCCAAAATCAACGTTCACCGAACACATTCCTCATCCAATTTAACCACAATGTGTTTACCTCAGGTGGTGTGTGAATGTCTTATCGCATATGTTCAAACAAAGAGGACAAGTTGGCATGATTGCCAGGGATATGGTCTTCACCAGGTGAACCTTCACTCATCTTGACAGATCTTGGTGCTAGGAGGCAGGCCCTGCCCTCATACACTCCTCCCGCCTCACTGGAGCGCCAAGACACCTGGACTCACTCAGGAAAAAGTGGCCCTGTCTATGATGTTCTGAGTGTTGTTTGTATAATGTCTGAAATGTTAGTGTGGTGATGGGTGATATGTCTTTGGCTTCTGCAACAGCGCTCTGACACACGCTTATCTCCGTTAGTGATGCTGGCTGCAAGTGTAAGGCAGCTTCTTCTCTGAGGTGCTTGTGAATGGCATTCCACAGGCTCATGCTATGTATGTTTATTGATGCTCGTGAGCGTTGGTCCTCCTAGAGGCCTGTTGAGTGCAGTCAGTTTTGCTCCTGTTCTTCCAGTTGCAGATGGAAGAACTGGAAGAACAGGAGCAAAACTGACTGCACTCAACATCACACAGAGCAGTTTCAGGAAACGGGGTTTTCACAGGCCCAATTCCTATGTTAAGAAATATTCTCCTACCTGCTTAAGGGCTGCACTAATAAACGGTGTACCATTGTCACTTGAAATCTTACTTGGAATACCCCACCTAGGGATTATGTCTCTCAGCAAAGCCTTGCCACTGCATCTGCATCTTTTCTGGACGTTGGAAATGCTTCTACCCATTTTGAAAACATGTCTACAATTACCAAACAATATTTTTTCCTTCATTTGGGGTTATTTCAATGAAATCCATCTTTAGGTAATCGTTTGGTGTGGGGTGTGCTGCCTGATCTGTGTGAGTGCCCCCACCTACATTGTGTTTTTCACATGTAAGACACTGTTTGCAAAAATTTTGAGAGTAATTAGAGATGCCTTTTGTAAACCAGCATTTATTAACTTCTGCTGTCATTCCCCCTTTTGACACATGTGCTTTCCCATGTGTGAGCATAATAGGGAAACATACATTTGGGTAAACAAGGGTGACCTTCTTGGCATGCCCAGACTCCCTGTTGTAGTGTGCAACCTGCTTTTCGCCAGAGGGCCTTTTTCTCTGGTGTGGCCCATGGAGTGATGTTAATCTGGACACAGATCGTCGGATGATACTTCACCAGTGCTGCTTGTTTAGCTGCTGCATCTGTTTTGTCATTCCCTAGAGAAATGGGCCAAAGGGAGCTGGATAGCATCAAGGAGTTCAGACATGAGCTGATGGTGTGTGATGTAATTGCCAGAGCTAGTCAGGAAATTTCTGTGTTTCCATATGGTCCCAAAATCGTGAACCACCCCAAATGCATATCTGTTGTCTGTGAACCATCCACATAAAGCACTAGATAAGGGTTTTGCAGGGGCTTGTCCTGTAAATCAATTCTGGGAGAACACAATTGCTTAGTCAATGCAACACAATCATGAGGCTCACCATCATGTTATGTGGGAAGCAAAGGGGTTAAGCACCGTGCAGCATTTCACTGTGATGTTAGGCATGTCAAGCAGGACTGTGTTATACTTCAACCACCTCTGTGTTGACAAATGGGATGTTTTCTTTTCTAGCAGGAGGAGAGACAGCATTAAGGGACCTGGAGAGTAAGATCCGAATAACCTGCTATGTCTTGCGAGGCTACCACAGCCTTCTCAACTGCTGTTACTACTCTCAAACAAAGGGGAAAGCCAGCTGCAACAGGGTCCAATTTACCTGAGAAATAGGCCACTGGTCTCAGCTTGTCTCCATGTTTCTGCAACAAAATAGAAGTTATACAGCCATTCTTTTCATCAACAGTCTGTACAAATGGTTTCTGTGGATCAGGCAAGCCTAAGGTTGGGGTAGTTTGCAATGTCTGCTTCAGATCTGTAAATACCTGTTCAGTTTCTGCAGGCCATTGCACTTGTGAGGAGCCTTTAAGCCCTGATGCATGCGCTATATTGTGCAGGGGTGCCTCCAGTGCTGAATAACTTGGAATAAAGGTCCTGCAGTATGAACACATTCCAAGGAATGAGAAAACTTGCTTTTGTGTGACTGGTTTGGGAATTTTCTGAATTGCTGAAGCTCTGTCTGCGGAAAGTCTTTTACCCTCTCTTGTAATATCATGTCCTAGGAAGTGTACTTCCTGCTTTACAGACTGCAGTTTTGCCAGGCTAGCCTTGTGGCCCTCTAACGAGGTGTTGCAACAGTGCCACTGTATCATTTTCGCACTCCATTTGTCGGACATTGGGGGTTTTCTGATGTAAACACTGGTGAGTCCGGGCAAGGGGCAATTACTCCTGCCTTTAATTAAGAATCAAACACCAGCCTAATGCCTTCCACGGCCTCAGATTTAAGCGGATATTGTGTTTGTTTGGGCCTAAAATCAGATTTGGGGGTGATCACCACTGGCTCAGCGCCTCGAATTAGTCTTTTCCAGTCCCGGTTTATGGGCTTGGCCAGAGAGATGTGTGGTTTTGTGTGTACCACATCAAAGAACTCTCTTTGGCAACATCCTAGGAAAGGGTCTCTCTCCAAAGGGCATCCCCAATTTCATTCCATCACCTTAATGCAATTGTCAGGACATCCTGATAATTTCACCTGATATGCGCAGTCATTTTTTGACCAGCACAACGTTTTCAAAACTAGGCCTTCTCTGTTCGATGTGTCTAAGATCCAAGCTTTCTCAAAGGACTCATCCCGCCCCTGGTGTACATGTACAGTACAGTGTAAAATGTACCAACATGTATTCAGTTCCCTGAGGTGAAGTTCTGTGGTGAGCTGTTTGAACTAGGTGTGATGTAATCTGCATTAGCTGACCAGGGCAAAGCTTCCATTTATACGCATAGAAAGGCGACTTAAACTTAGGTTTACTTTCCACATTCCATTCTCTTTCTCTTTTAACTTTGCTCTGAGTTGTTCTATCTGCCTCGTACTGAAACTCCCTTTATCAGGAAACCCACACTGCTCCAGCCAAATATCAAATTGAGCTACATTGTCCACACCATAGTTAGTTTTCATCTATGAGATAATAGGACTGTTCTAAGTACATCCTGTCCTCAACTTTGCATGAGTGGAATTTGGGGTTTTTACTCTGGCCTTTACCCATGATTTATTCAATATACTACACACACAGATTTATATACAAGAAAGTTTCATCTAATAAAGCCACATTAACACACTCACACTCGCTCTCACTCTCTCTCACATAGCAGAGCACAAATGAGGATGCATCATGAGGCTGCGAAATTTCAAGCAATATCCAGTATTTTACACACCAAGGAGATTCTGTAAGGAATTCTCTTCTTTAAGTCAAAATTAAGTATTTGTAAGTATTGGTTTAAAAAAATAAAAAATGAAAGATGCTGCTTGTATTCACCCCCTTCTGTCTTGGTAGAACCACGCTTTGCTGCATTAACAACCCCCGAAAATGGTGCTGCCACCACCATATTTTACTGTAAGGATGGTGGTAATTGAGGTAAGGCCTGTGTTAGCTTTGCAACACACACTCCACACACCACATTCAATTTCTCAATCTTGATCTCCACACAAATAAAAAAATCATATATTCACTGGACACTATATTCACTTTGAGCAGTGGTTTGTTTCTAGCCACACCTCCTTTACAGTTCTCAATTATGCAGCTCTTGGTATCTGGTACACCTTCCCTCCACTCTCAGTCACTGAGAGTAACACTTACTAACAAGTGTTAATAACACTTACTTATGGTGGAAAAAAGCTCCAATATTTCTCAATTAATATTTTTAGCAGCATATTCTTGTTATTACAATGTAAAATGTCACTTTTATCTCACTGTCCTAATGTCAGATTTTGAGAATTCATTTATTTTTTTAAAAACATGTAAGATACCTTTTTTGTTTTTGAAACAATTTCTGTTGCTCTGTGTTCTAATTTATAGGGCGTGGGTTGAATGACTCTCCTTTTGGATTGGTTGCATATATCCTGGAGAAGTTTTCGACCTGGACTGACCATGAGTTCACAAACCTTGAGGATGGAAGCTTGCAAATGTATGTTCAAGTTTGGTGGTGTTGCTTCAGTTTTTGTGCCTCTGTCACAAAAGTCACAGTGAAGACAGATGTCTCCAATAGTTTTCCTTCAATAGCTTTTTTTCCTGTTTGAAGTATATTTGAGGCAAACAAGGACTAGACTTGTTGGCAGCAGAAGCATCTTTGTCCATGCTGTTGGAGTCAAGTTTTGTTGGTTCTTATGTAGTTTATATTACCACATTTTACTTCTGTTACAGTTCTCTCTAGATGACCTGCTGACCAATGTGATGATCTACTGGACTACAAGTTCAATCATTCCCTCCATGCGTTTCTACAGGGAGAACTTTGGCAAAATTAAAAATTGAAATTGTACAGAAATTCAAATATAAAATTTTTTACATACTTGGAATGCAGCTGTGTAAGACCTTCGCCTGAGTTTTCTTCAATTCTTGTTTTTCATTGCTGTCTTGTGTATCTTTAGTCTAATCCCAGTTCTTGTTCCAACGGGTTTGGCTATTTTTCCAAATGAGCTGGTGCACATTCCAGAACTGTGGGCCAAGCAGAAGTACCAAAAACTAGTGAGCTACATTCTTATGCCCAGAGGTGGCCATTTTGCTGCCATGGAAGAACCAGAGCTAATGGCCCAAGATATCCAGAAGTTTGTCAAGATTTTGGAGGGGGGAAAATTGATGGAGCACATTTGTTAATAATAAACTGACAAATCACTTTTATTTCTTTTATGGCTAATAATGTGGACAGTAAATATATTTCAAATGCAAAGTGAGTGCTTATGCAAAATGAAAAAATAGTTATTGCAGCAGATAAACTTTTCACAGTAAATTGAAGGTGCTGTAAAATAGTGAAATAAAAACAAAAAAAATTTTAAATCCTTATTTAGTGTGACCACCCCTTGTTTCTTGTAGACTCAAAGTTCCACTTTGATTTTCACTTGCTTGTCTGTGCAGGACTAGCTTTCTTAATGACATGCTAAAATTTCCCTGTAACTTAATTTTTTTTTGGAAAATAAATGTCAAGTTAAATATTAACTATAATGCAGAATGCAAACATTTAGTATGTATATACACTATATTTTTATACAAATGTATGTGTACCCCTGACCATCACACCCATAAGTGGTTCTTCCCAAAACTGTGACCACAAAGTTTGAAGCACACAATTGTATGGAATGTCTCTGCATGCTGTAGCATTACATTTTCCCTTCACTGAAATTAAGAGACCCAAAGCTATTCCAGCATGAACCTGTGCACAAAGCTGTTGTGATCCCAGATCGCCTCATCGCCTGACCTCACTAATGCTCTTGTAGCTGAATAAACAGAATGAACATCCCCACAGCCATGCTCTAACATCTAGTGGAAAGGCTTCCCCAGAAGAGTGGAGCTTATTATAACAGCAAAGGGGAATACATATGAAATAGAATATACTATAACTGAAAAAGTGCATACTTTGGGTCAGAAAATATAATTAAAATTATTACAGTAAAGCTTGGGTATTACATGTTACTATGTATTTTGAATGAGTACTACACTTTCAAATATGTGTTTAGGTGTGGCTTAAGAATTCCATCTGCTTTTTGTAAAGACCTTTTAGGCCTTTTCCACATTTTATATAATCTAGTATTATGTTACTTTCAAAAAGGTCTTTGAAGGGGATATAAAAATTAATTATGAAAATTAATATGTGTGCAAAATGTGTATATAAAATGTTAGAGATCTGGTCTGTTTTCTCCCCCTTTTGAAGTGACTGGGACACTAACAATTAAGAAGGCATATGGATATCTTTATTTAGAACAACTATACAAACCCAGCCCATCTCTCTTTCATTATAGAATTACAGTCAATACTCATACTATGTTCATATTAATATTTATTTAACATAATTAAAAAAAATAAATAAAAATGATTTCAGATTAAGTGGTGATGAATCTGAATAGAAACAAAGTACAAATCCAACATGGACATATCATTTAAAAAAAGTACAAAATAAAGAATTTTCTTTTTAACCAGTCATTACAAACAGTTTTGATTGGCTATTAAGAGCACAAAGTAAATTTCATCACTATCATTGCTCAAGTAAGTATGAAAAGTGTCATCGCTATCATTGCTCCCTAGCCCCCAACAAATACCTATTCATAGTGCTTCCTAAAGATTCTCTGAAATTTCAACAACCAATCAAAGAAACATGGTGAAAGCACAGCCAATGCAATAAATCTGTTGTGTATGCATACAAGGAATTACTATAAAATAGAAAACCATCCATAAATAAATATGTATAAAAAATAAATATATTCATGATATTTATTATAGAAATATTATGCTCTGGATTGTAAATTACTTGAGTGTTATGCTTTCTTACTGCATAAAGATGAAAATTTGGAAAACCTTACAGAAAAAGCCTTGAGGCATCAGTGCTTTTTGGACTTTAGATAAACAATGTCTTATACCTTGAATAAAGATTCAGCTAATCAAGATAAACATTTAATCTAAAAACCATTGCTGAAATATAAAGTATTTTTCCTTTCAAATTTGTTAAAATTTGAGATTAAATGTTTTTAAATTAAATTTGAGATTTAAATTATGTTTGACTTCATATACAATAATTTGCATTTATTACAGGGGAAAATATAATTGATAATGTGATCTTGAAATTGAGATGCTGAAAGAAAGCATTAGTGCACACGCCAAGTAATTCCAGGTATGAAAAGATGATGGACAGACAACATGCAGCTTCCAGGACTACAAATGTTTATGAGAAGTTAAGTCTTTTGTATCAATCTGTAAGAAGAAAACAGGACAAATACCTGCATGTCAATGCTGTATGCTGGAAGCTAACATGATGACAATTCAGTCTTAACCTTAAAAACTGTCTTAGTTGTACTGAAATAAACAGGGGTTAGTTCTGAGCCTAAGAAAATCAGTAGCTAGTTTTAATAATATGCATTTAGGCATTCTAAAAATGCAGATATTGTAAAATGATTAATAATGCCTCAGGACAAGAATTGAGAAATGCTGCTTTATGCAATCCAAGCACTCCTTCTATGTCCATCAACTGTAATTTCTGAAAGTACACAAATAGGTCCTTGGATGACAATAGGGATTTCAGAATGACCAAACTGTATCTAATCTCAACCTCTTACAGCAATATGCAGACAGAGTCAAAAATAAAGTGAAGCAAACATCTTAAATATGTATGTTTGGAGATGAACAATAATTCTAATAACACTACACAGCACACTGAAATATATAAAGAAAAAAAGACATGAGAAAAACAGTGTACATCACAAATGCTGCTTCACACTGGGACAACATAATATGTAGGAAACAATCTCACACTCAAAGAAACTCTACAAGAAGCCTAACATTAAATGTCACAAGGCATGCCTTTGAGCTCTTAAATTGGAGATACATAGGATTTAAAGACATAAGTGCACAAAAAAGTTTTATATTTATGAATATATTTATTGGCTTTCATGCCTGTTTTGTGTTTCACTTTGAGAACTGTAAATAAAGATTCACTTGCGATTACATGCAGCCTTCTATCCTGTTTTCGTGACAATGTGATGGAAAACTACCATCACATATTTGATTCTCTTTGAGGACACAGCACAGGTGGAAGCTTCCAGTATAACCCAGGCATTTCAACTATATGCCCACTAATGCCCATTAATATAAGATTTCAAGGTGCATGTTGCTGACCACACAGAAATCCTTTCAAGTGTTTTGATAAGGAATGTAAAAATGCTAACTAGACATAATAAGAGGTCCTACCATAATATCACAATATTCAACACAGACAAAACCACATAACATATCGTCACAGCTTGTGCTTTCTATCGGAAAGGCAGTATATGGCATCTCATTTTGGTCAACTTGATGGCAGCACTGCAAATATCCTTTCCAGCAGCAATCCCATAATTCTGTTCATCAAATGAGAACTCCATAAAAACACTAATAAAATCTAACATGATTAGTGACCAAGCTACAAAAGGTTTTTATCAATTATCAATTTTTATCAATTTTTATACAATATTGAAATATAATAAACTATTACATAATTATGGCAGCTGGAAAAGTTTTTATCAGCACATTCCTACATCCAACAAAACTTTTCTGAACACAAAATACATTAGCATACTGCAAACATAATACATTTGTATGAGGAGATGTTTACAATAACAAAAGTATGAGTTCTGACGTTTGGAGATGAGGAACAGTTAAGCAATTAATTGTTGCAGTGACATCAAATAAATGCAGTGAATGGTGAAGTCTCTCAGCAGCAGCATCCTCCATCTCCAAAAGTCTTTTAAATGTCAGGGACTGTATTAATGATTTTGTGAATTAATTTGCTAAGTAATTTAGACACCAAGAGGTTCTGTAGTAATGCATAAAGTCTAATGGTAACTAAATTTAGCAGTACAGATAAATTTATATTCTCCAGACAAAAATGTCACATTCACCGATAAAGGAGCCTCTATGTACAACATTAACAGACTTGCACACCTGAATGAGTGTAACTTCGCATAAAACTGGACTAGTCAGTCGTTGGCCAGACTCCGAGGTTGCCTTTTGTGCTTCATGAGTGTACAAAAACCTGACAGTTTTTTGCACTGTTATTAAAGTGGGTAAAAAAGAAAGAAATGACACGAGCTACTGATTTTTGTCTGGGGAGGATATTTCAAACAAATGAGCTTAAGTAGAAAAATGGGCCATGCACTGTATTGAAAATAGGCAATAAAATGCTCCTAGTATGTGGTTTTATTCTATTAATATGCTTTTGCTTCTAGTCATTTAGACATACACACATGGACAAAATTGTTGGTACCCTTCTGTTACAGAAAGAAAAACCCAAAATGGTCACTGAAATAACTTGAAACTGGCAAAAGGAATAATGAGTTAGTTTAGTTTAACACCTTAGTTTAACTTGTCCCTCTAATCAAATAATTTCCAGTCTTTTCTAGGGGTTTCCAGTTTCATTAGTTTGTTTGTTAGAATAATGCTGTTGGATCACAATTCAAAATGTCTGATTTTCATTTGTTAATTTTCAGTAAATTGTTATGTATTAATCCTTTTGTCAAGTTATTTCAGTGACCATTATGAGTTTTTCTTTCTGTAAAGGAAGGGTACCAACAATTTTGTCCATGTGTGTAGGTCTGTTTTCTATGAAATGTGCAAATGCTGAGGCTAAATGCTTGTCATGTTGCATTTATCTATTTATATAGAAAATTAATTGTACGTTTAATGCTAAATTTGTCAGTACTGCCTTGTCATTTTAACATATAACAATATAACAGCAGATTGTGCAAAATTAACATTTGAAAAATTAACATCTATTGAAACAGACCTTTTTTGACATCATGATATTTTTTTTTTGGTTTATACAACAATAAATATGGCCTTGAGCATCTGTTACATAATGGATTTAGAGAAAATCACAAAGCTGTCTCTTGTTCCACATTTACCAGCTTGAAAGAAGCCTGTGAGATTTTGGACTCCTCCTGTTCATTCTTGTCTTCATCCTGAATATGGACAGTGCCATTCACTTTCCTTCCATTTTGATACGGCTGCCTGTCCAGAGCCTTGGGCTGTATATGCCAGATGAATGGAAAATTGACTTAGTCAGAAAATACAGTAATTTTTCAGCACTTTCTAAACATGCACTTTCACAAGTACTTAGATTAACTCTCATGTTTACTTGTATCTCTCTCAATTGATTCTGTTTCAGGTCAGTTTTTCAGCCATTTGAAGTGATGGTTAAAACAGCTACATGTTTGGATAACATTGTCTTATTTGTACATTACTTCAAATAAAAACAGCTTCAATAATGTCTAATGTTAAAGAAAAAGTCCACCCTGAAACTATTAAAATATTTTATTAAAATATTTGTTTAGTGTGTTTTAGATGTACAGTGGGATGCGAAAGTTTGGGCAACCTTGTTAATCTTCATGATTTTCCTGTATAAATCGTTGGTTGTGATGATA